>KV004067.1:0-15799 GCA_001598015.1 Dorcoceras hygrometricum | reverse complement strand
GATCGCCGATCAGATCGGACCGATCGACTCAGTTTCCAAAACTGAATACTATGATCTGAAAAACCATTTTTCAAAACCCCAGTGCAAAATGACCGTTTTGCCCCTCAACAGCGGGAAATCACGATTTGACCCCTGTTGACTTTTAGGAAGTCGCACTCCCCAAAATCCTCTTCTCATGCTCAACACATTGAGCTGAGTATCCAGTACTTGTGTGACCCTCAATGATTCAGGGATACAGCTAGCCGTGGGCCCACAACCATTGTGGCTCCGGAATCACAATCCCGGACTTGCGACATCGGATCATGGTAAGAGCGTCTAGCAACATCGCCCCATGATCCCCTAGGTATCATTGATAGTGCCTGCAAGAACCAGTTGGTCGTTGTTAGCGTACAGTACGGTCCTTCAATCCATATATCCCGATCAGATCAACGACCATTGGTAAATCGAGAGTCGCTAAAGATCCGATAACTATGCATACATCTTGGAGATCGAATAGTGATATCGCGAGTGTAACTAGGTAAACACATTTATCTAAAACACTTCTAGTACTCTGGCCAGAGATTTATACACTATTATCCCCTCAGATAGTATAGGATATCCACGCATGTCTGCGAGCGGTGAATCCTCGACAACGATGCATCGACTCCTACATGCATCAGGGTCTCACCCAATCCCGCCGCCTAATGACCCCAAGTGAGTCGGCAAACGAGTCAAAATGAGACGCCTATCATGTAGAGTCTCAATGACATTTCGAGTCATGAGGACTAATCAGTACAACCAAGACCTCGAACTTATCCACTCGACAAATGGTAACCACTTGGAAAGTCCGAACGAGGGTAGTTCGATAGATCACCAGGTCACTATCTATCTGCATGCTCAGAACATCACAATGTTCCCTACCAATGAAACATGATACTTCGCATCGCAGATACTAGTCTCGAGCTCGGGCGGCCTTATCCTCATTTTGACGGCCCAATCGACTAGGAACTAATTCAGAATACACAGTGACCATTAGATGTGTTTCATGATAGTCGTCATACCCACTATCACATCTAACATACACTATAGTGCATTCTAGGTCTTTACTCAACGCAATTGTTAATCATCATACAACACAATGAAAGTAAAGAACGCCATAAATAAATGCGAATATCATATATAAAGATTGTCATATACAAGAGTCTATAAACCCACACGCCACAAGTTGGCTAGTTGGGGATCTACTCTAACATTGGGATGATGTAGGTGAAAGAACAGAGATAGGATCAGATATTATAGAACAGACTTCTGAAGCCATTAAGAGAATACGGGACCGAATGAAGACGGCACAGAGTAGACATAAGAGTTACCCAGATAGTCATAGCCGAGATCTAAATTTTAAATTAGGAGATCATGTGTTCCTAAAAGTAGCACCGATGAAGGGTGTTATGAGATTTGGTAGAAAGGGAAAGCTGAGTCCCAGATTTATTGAACCATTTCAGATTCTGGAAAGAATCGGGACTTTAGCTTATCGGTTAGCTTTGCCTCCAGACATGTCATCTGTCCATAATGTGTTTCACATTTCAGCTTTGAGGAAATATGTTGCAAATTCTTCGCATATACTTAGACATGACTATCCAGTTATCACCAGATTTGACTTACGAAGAAATTCCAGAGAAGATTCTTTCTAGAGAGAATCGTAAGTTAAGAAACATAACCATCCCTATGATCAAGATTCAGTGGGCAAATCACACTGAAAGAGAAGCTACATGGGAAGTAGAATATGATATGCAAAGAAGCTACCCAGACCTGTTTAAGTAAGTAATTTCGGGGACGAAATTATTTTGAGGAGGGTAGATTGTAACGACAAGAATCTTTTATAGCCACAATTAGAAAGTTATAAGATTTGAGAGATTAAATTGAAATTCTATTTTATTCAACTTTTATTTCGGTTGAATTCTAAAAATTGCTAGTGTGTGAATTCAGCTGTTCGTTTATACATCAAGTTGAATTTCAGTTATGAGCTTGGACTGACCTTCATGCATTTTAAATATGATAATCTTTATGCGTTAATCAGTTCCTGTCTTAGTGAATTGATTTCTAGATTTTAGAATGCAATTGCAGGAGCTGTTTGGTCGATTATTACAAGCCAATTATCCTTATTTTCAAACAAAATAGCTCGGTTTGAAGCATCAGAATTCACTTTAAAATAGAGTAGCATTTTTTAAAAGATTTTTTGGCATATTGATTAAATGTGTTTCTTTCTCAGGCATTTTAATTCATATATATAGGATGTTAGACACATCATGCATCATTATTTACAAATCAAAATACTTTCCTAAAAGCAAGCGATGCTCTCAGTCGAAGAAACCAAGCAAAACTTTTCAAAGTTTTTGAAGGAGACAAGTGGTGCGTACGTTATTGCCAAATTTCTACTGTGATTGTATTGCAGAATTCAGGCAAGTAAACTCTGTTTCTTGCTACACTCATGAAAGCATATATTCAGTTCTGTATGCATGTTTGTATGTGTTTTAAAGATTTGAAGATAGCCAAGGCTGTTCTTCAAAGAAAAGAAAAGTTCATGTTCTGTTTTTATGAAGAAGTACGTGTTTACTATATTTTGATTCAGAAAAATATTTTAGAACGTGTTTGATGATTTTCTTCCAATTAGTTCTTGAGTTTTCTAAAGATGTTTCTTCGAAGTAGCTTACAAGTAGCTTATTCGATCATTTCCAGAAATTTCTTGAGATCTTTTGACTTCTTCAGACTGAGGTTTTCTTTCGTTGTTCATGTATGTTCATATGGTTAAGTCTGAAATCTGATTCTTAAACCAAAATCTGATATTTCTTTATAGGACAGATTCTAAGTTAGAGTTCAGTCTCTACGATATGTTAAGTTCAGATTCCAGTTTTGTTTGACATCTGAAATTGGTCAGATTTCATATTGATGACCATTGACATCATGAGTTGACTAGGTTTGACCATTGACATCTGAACAACTCTAGTTGATTATATTGATTTCTTTGACATCTGAGTTGACCAATCCAATTATGTTGACATCTGAGTTGACCGAACAGAATCTGAATTTCTTTCTTCTATGTTGAGTTTTCTATGTATAATTCAGATTTCATCTTTTTAGCCTCGATTTTTCTTCGATTGACACAGAAAGAACAGATTTGAATTCCTTATTCATTTCCGCTTCAATTCGAAAGATTAATTCGACTCATTCGAACAGTTTCGAGTGACTTTATTCAGTTTTCATTTCGCAAGTTTTACAGAGAATTCTCATAAAGTCCCAGAACATCACTAGACAATGAAAACCAGTAAACCGTACCAGAAAGAAAAGAAAAACAGATTTTTATGAAAGAAAGAGCAGAAAGAAAGAAAGTTTTAGAAAAGTTTTACAGATTATGATTAGATAACAGATGGTATCCCAGGGAGGGTGAGTGCCTGGTTGACGATCCAGTGTGCCCCTTCAAATGGAAAGGGACAAGATTATAGTTGAGAGAAACTGTAATCCCTTTCCCATGAAGGATCAGAGTTACAGACTGACGGTTCTGTAGTTCCCTTCACATAGATGGGATTTACCCTAGCCCCCTGATATCAGATGAGAGTTTGATCAAACGATCGGAACCACTGTGCAAGTGTCTAATTCATAATTACCAAAAAAGAAAAGAAGGAGCGCAAGTGTGATTTTAATCACAGCTCTGTAGAAAGTTTAAAGATGTTTCTTTTTAGAATTAAAGAAAACGTTTTCAGAACTTGTTTATGGTTATGCTTTCAGTTCTTTCAGATTTCACAGTTATCGTTTTTAGCTTATTTACTTACTAAGCTATTCAGTTTCAGATTCCAGTACAGTATCAGATATCGTTTGCTTGTCTTATGTGCCTTAGATATTTCAGATTTTACCTGCTGAGCCCTTAGGCTCACTGGTTTTCATTGAGTGCAGGTAATGAGCAGTAGGGACTGGATGGTGATGAGCTGAACGAAAATTGTGTTTATCGTGGACATTAGATTTCGTTGTTCCTTGAGATCTAGATTTTGTTGTACAGACTCTATTCATAATTT
Organism: Dorcoceras hygrometricum; assembly: GCA_001598015.1. Lineage (NCBI taxonomy): Eukaryota > Viridiplantae > Streptophyta > Magnoliopsida > Lamiales > Gesneriaceae > Dorcoceras > Dorcoceras hygrometricum. The sequence goes on along the minus strand of KV004067.1, from coordinate 11,753 downwards.
TGTATAATGACAGATTTCAAGTTTCTTTCTTTTGTTGAAATCTGTACCATAATTATTACTTAGTGAATTAATCAGTTTCGTTATTTTTCAAGGACCAGATCTGTTTTAGTTCCGCACCTTTTATTTGTTCAGATCTGTCTTCCAGACTTCACACAATGACTTGTGTTTATTTGCATTTTAGTCCAAAATTTAAAAGCGATTTTTATGTCAAGTAAGTTAGAAATTTTTATACTCTTCAATTTGAACCCCAAAGTTCCTAAAATTCCTTTAAGAAAATTCGGGTCGCTACAGTTGGTATCAGAGCATGGTCCTTGAGATAAACCCACTTACAGTTTGAACAGCTCTCACCAGCCGCTTCTGAAAATTGTGAGTTTTATTTCATGTTCTAGCATAAAGTAATTTCTCATAATAGAATTGTGGTGGATTGGGCTACCCTTACAGATATGGCAGGACGAGGTAGAGGAAGAAGAGGAAATACAGAAGGAGATAGTGCATCAGAAGGAATGAACCCAGTTTTAAATAGTATGGCCCAACTTTTAGAACGTTTGGTTGACCAAACCAATCAAGGGAATGGTCAATCATCAGGAAGACTGGTTAGTAGAGAAGATCCTCAGGAGAGGTTCAGAAGACAGAGACCTCAGGAATTTACTGGTTCTACTGATCCTATTATAGTTGAAAGTTGGATCAAGTCCATGGAAGTGATATTTGAATACCTGCATCTGACAGAACTAGAGAGGCCTCGGTGTGCGATCTACATGTTGAGAGGAGATGCTATGATATGGTGGGAAGGAGCCAATTTAACAGTAAACTTGGAAACTCTCACATGGGAGGAATTTAAGAGAGTATTCTTTGAGCAGTACTTTACTGTTGATGTGAGGGAGGAGTTGCAGAATGAGTTCCTAACTCTTAAGCAAACAGGGATGTTTATGCAGGAGTATATCCGCAAGTTTGAGAGGGGATTATACTTTGTTCCTTTGATTGGAACCAATGCAGATGTCAAGCTTCGACATTTTATTAATGGGTTGAAGCCAATGATTAAGCATGACGTTAGACTTGCAGAACCCGTGGAGCATAGAGCAGCTGTGAACAAAGCTGTACGGGCAGAACATGACTGTAAGGCAATTGAGGATGAGAGACAGCTAAAACGACAAGCCTTCCAGCAGAAAGACCGTAGACAATCTAAGAGGCCAAACAACCAGCAAGGGTCTCAAGGAAAAGGACTAATAGCTTCACAACCTGTCTCTGCTGTTCCCAATTTTGGGAATAGGCCAGCATGTCCCAGTTGCAAGAAGAATCACTCTGGATAGTGTCGTTTTGGCCAGGAAGGATGTTATACGTGCGGCAAGACGGGTCACTTCTCTAAGAATTGCCCCCAGAAACAACAAATCATCACCAGCAGGGCATACGTGATGACAGTAGAGCAATCTCCAACAAATACTACGGTTGTAACTGGTAAGATTGTTGTCGCTAGTAGGCACCAGCAGGGCATACGTGATGACAGTAGAGCAATCTCCAACAAATACTACGGTTGTAACTGGTAAGATTGTTGTCGCTAGTAGGTTTACCTTAGCATTGTTAGATTCTGGTGCAACTCATTCCTTTGTATCAGAGAGATTTGCTAGGAATTTACTAGTAAAACCAGAAGTATTAGAAGTAAGATATTGCGTTGAGATTCCTTCGGGAGGAAGCATAGTGACCAATCATGTTATTCGTAACATAGAACTTAAGCTTCAGGGGAATATTGTCTATGCAGATTTGATAGTATTGCCACTGCTTGAGTTTGATTTAATATTGGGAACAGATTGGTTAACTAAGTATGGAACCGTTATAGATTTTAAGTAGAGAACGATTAAGATTAATATACCCAGTGGGATTTCATTCTTGTTCATAGCTGACAGATTCAACAGTACCTCTAAGATAATATCAGCTTTGAAAGCCCAGCGGTGTTTAAGAAACTGATGTCAAGGATTTTTATTAAGCTCTTTATTGATAAAGCAAGATAAGAAAATTACTCTGGAGGACGTAGAGGTAGTGAACGAATTTCCAGATGTCTTTACAGAAGATATCTCAGGTTTACCTCCAAATCGTGAGTTAGAATTTTCTATCGATTTAGTACCAGAAGCTGCCCCAGTTTACAAGCCTCCATATATACTTGCCTCCAAGGAAATGAAGGAGTTAAAATAACAGATCCAAGATTTATTGGATAAAGGTTTCATCAGACCAATACTTCGTCGTGGGGAGCTCCGGTGTTGTTCATAAAGAAGAAGGATGGAAGTATGAGTTTGTGCATAGACTATGTTAGGATCGAAGGATCAGATCTCACGCTAAACACAATAAACGAAACAACACAAGGGAGGCCGAGAGATCTGATCCATAATAAAATTAAACTCACACTGCTAAGGAGCTACAATATCTCACGGTTCTTGAACAATAATAGAGCACCGGAGACAGATCTGGTATTTAATAAAAACATGCGGAAAATACCAGAACTGAATCCTAAATTTTAAAACTACTCGACGCAAACAGATTCCTTAAAACCGATGTTAATGTGACAGTGCATGTGGAATCTGTTTGCTATGCGTGTGCTAAATTAAATGCATATGCGGAAGTACTGTAATTAAAAGAATACAATACACTGCTATTTGTTTCTGAAAGTTCGGATATCAATATCCTACGTCTCCCCTTCTTCCAAATCTGGAAGGCATCCACTAGAAGAATTTGATCCGCAGACCCAATTGAATTTGGGACTTACCCACTGCCCAAATTCGAACTCCTAGAGCTACACCAGCCCTCAGCTGTGTACATCCAATCACTTGTTTTACGCATCTGTGAGAAAGGCTACAAACACAGAGTTTAACGTCTTCGTGCTTGGACGGGATCTGATTTTGTATTGGGGTTGAGATTCATTCACTATACTGTTTAGCTCAACTCTCGTGAATGTGAATGAATCTCTGTGTGTGAGGTTTACAGTGTATGCATAAATCTCGTATAAAATGAAATCTCACACAACTGGGAATTGCTCCTAAAGAGCTGATGAAGACTCAACAGATGGCCGACTGCTTCGTCTTTCTATTTTATTCCCACTCTTGAATGTTAATTAAATCTACCCAGCGTCTCACGCATCGTCATCATCTTCAACAAACTCTTCTTGTATAAATACCTTCTGTTCAAATTAATTTGTTTGACACAAATTTCTTCCCGTTGAAAGATGTTCTGTAAAGTACCGACAGGGTTGTCCTTGTGTCCTTTCTTTTGCAGGTGTTTGTCGTATTCTGACCAGCTGTTGAAGTGTTTACGTCTGAATGCATTGAAACATTTGATTGCTCCAACAGCTGAGTACTCCAACGACTGATTGCCTTGATATCTTTATACTTCAACAGCTGATAGCTTCAACAACTGAGAACTCCAACAGCTGTTTCATCTTCAACAGCTGAACATACTGCAACATTGAATATACCAAAGATCAACAGCTGATTAAGCTCAGCAGTTGACTACTGATTCGTCAACTGCTTCGCTTCTTTGTGTTTGAATGATTTAGCTTCTTCCTTTCTTCATTGTTTCGACAACTGATATCATTTACTGTTCGACATTCCAGCTGTGTTAGGACCAAAAAATGGAAAATAAATGCAAGCAAGCGCTGTTACTAAAAAAAATTAAAATTTTGCGCTGCTATTATGAGGTGCAATACCTCGGGTTCTTGAACATAAAATGGAGCACCGGAGACAGATCTGGTATGTAATAAAAACATGCGGAAAACACCAGAAATGAATCCTAATATTTTAAAACGATGCAAACAGATTTTTGTTACACAGAAATCTGCTACTGTGCAAGTGTGCATTCTAATGTGTTATGCGTGCTAAACAAACAGTGCGATTTGTTTATGGAAGTTCGGACTTCAATGTCCTACGTCTCCCCTTCTTCCTCCTCGGAAGGTTCCACTAGAAGATTTGATGAAAGTAGGCCTTCTACAAACACCCGATCCCGCAACCAGCAGCTACGAGAACTCCTAGACTCCACCAGCCCTCGGCTGTCACTCACTTGTTTTACGCCTATGTGAGAAAGGCTACAAACACAAAGTTTAACGTCGTCGTGCTTGGACGGGATCTAATTTTGTATTGGGTTTGAGATTCATTCACTATACAATTTCGCCCAACTCTCATGAATGTGAATGAATCTCTGTGTGTGTGAGATTTACAATGTAAGCACAACTCTCGTAAAAATTAAATCTCACACACTAGGGAAATGCTCTACAAAAGCTAATTGAGACTCAGCAGTAGACACTCGTATGCTCTCCTCTCTAATGGCGGTCTACTGCTTCGTCTCCAATTTTCTTCCCTCTGTATTTTTCACTCTGTCAAAAATCCGTCAAAATCAATTTCTTCAATAGTGCTTCTTGTATATATATTTGCTTCACCAAATATGGCCGTTAGATTAATTCCAATTCCCCTCTGCGCTTGTTATTGGTAATTTGTCTTCTTTCCAAGTTGGTACAATCATCCTCTGTATATTGTACTATTTCCCAGAATAGTACTAATTTTGTCCCCTTGATTGAAGGCATTAGTACGACTTAATTTCAGCCACATATTCCTTTCCTTTTAAATGGTTGATAGCGTCCTGGCAGCTGAATTGCTTGTAAACGTTGCTGAATAACGTTGCTGAATTCTGTTGTGAATGTTGCTGAATTCTGCCTGTCAACGTTGCTGAATTCAGCTTGTTAACGTTGCTGAAAATTACTGTTAAACGTTGCTGATTCTGCTGACGTCATCGTTGCTGAATTCTGCAGCAAGTTGCTGATTCTGCTGACGTCATCATTGCTGAATTCTACTGACGTCATCGTTGCTGAATTCTGCTGCAAGTTGCTGATTCTGCTGACGTCATCATTGCTGAATTCTGCTGCAAGTTGCTGATTCTACTGACATCATCTTGCTGAATTCTGCTTCTTCAATCAGCAATGCTGATGTCATGGTTGCTGAATTCTGCCTCTTCAATCAGCAACGCTGATGTCATGGTTGCTGAATTCTGCTTCTTCAATCAGCAACGCTGATGTCATGGTTGCTGAATTTTGATTCTTCAATCAGCAACGCTGATGTCATGGTTGCTGAATTCTGCCTCTTCAATCGGCAACGCTTATGTCATGGTTGCTGAATTTTGCTTCTTCAATCAGCAACGCTGATGTCATGGTTGCTGAATTTTACTTCTTCAACAATTCAGCAATTTTCAACTCCTCTTTCGCGTACACGATTTCAACAGTTCTCTTTCAGATTCTTACTGTTCATATCTCTTCCATATTCTTTTCTTCTTACATAATTTCTGCACACTACGTAAATCAATTAGAAACACAATAACAGGTTTTGTATAATTCAAAACTTAATCAGGATCTGTTTACACAGATCCATCAAGCTGTTCCAGATTTCTCCTGTTGTCTTCAACTGCTGAATCAGACTTCTTCTCATCAGATGTCTCTTGTTCAACTGCTGATTCTGCTGACGTCAAGGTTGCTGATCCACCTGTTGTCTCAACTGCTGAATCAGACTTGTTATTGCTCCAGCTGGTCCATCTTTCCCATAGCCTCCAGGTGGTCTATCTTCATCTTAGCGCAACAACTGATTTATCTTCATCATTCCAGTTAATCAACATCTGATTTAGTTCCTTCTTCGTCGTTCCTGCTGTACAACAACTGAAACAGCCTTTTTCATCACAACAGAATGTCTACATCTGCTCGCATCTACACATCAACAGCTGATATCAACTTCTTGTTCGCATATTCAGATCGACAGCTGATACAACCCTTTTTTTTCTTCAATGTTTCGTTAACTGTTGTCAGCTTCTGTTCGTCTTTGTTGTTTCGTCAACTCATGTCGTCTTTTTGCTTCACTTCTGTTCAATTACTGATATCATTTGTTCGTTCACGTCTACTGTTTCAGTTGTTCGACAACTGATGCGTTCGCTTCACAATCTGATTAGCTGCTCCTCTTGACAACATCTGATTTCTGTTGCAACAACTGATTTCTTCTGTTCAATTACTCCAACAGCTGAAATACATCTCTTCGTCATTATGCGATGCAACTTTCTTCAACACATCAGACTTCTATTATAAAACCTGCTATCATCTGCACACTACGTAGATTTGTTAGAAACACAATAATAAGTTTTGTGTAATTCAAAACTAAGATCTGGATGTGCTTACACAGATCCATCAATATCTCCCTTTTTGATTTACACAAAACTTTAAATAATAGATGCATGATCTAACAAATTCTCTCCCTTTTTGTGGGAATCAAAAAGGATTTGAATCCCGGTCTTCCCGATGTTTTTAAAATACAGCTCTCCCTACATTACCACACAAAAAAAAAACTGTGACAGCAGGAGTATTGCAGATTTTGAAAATAAAAACAGATTTTGGGGACGACCGAATGCAACAATATGCTATGATTTTGAAAGAGCTGATAGTGTGCTACGTTTTAGCTTATATATGCAGTTGGAAGATAAATAATGAACGAATAGCATATTTTCTTCCATTTCATTCCAGACGTGGCCCCATAACCACATCTGAAAATCTTGGCATACACACAGATTTAAGAGATCTGTGTCAGCTCGTCAGAAGAAATATCACCGTATTTTATTTTGGAAATGCTCTGTAATTCGAAGATTATTACTCTCCCAGTCTTTTATAATGTAAGCTCAAATCATTTTAAAAACGCAGCACCAGCTGAAATTCCGCAAAAACAGATTTTGAAAAGAAACATCAGATCACCTTAAATAAACTTGTTTCAAATAGAACACGTGCTACTGAATCACCTAAATTATTCAGATTTGGCTAAAAACGACAACTGAACTACCGAATTTTCTTTCAATTCTCCTGTTTTGTCACATGTGCTGAAAACGAATCTTGGCATCCACACGGAACTCGCGCATTCCGTGTCAGCTCGAAAAAAGCACAACCGAAGTTCAGCAATCATTCTTCACCTTTTCTTTATAAAGTAAGCTCTTCAAAATATTTAAGACGCATTTTTTTAAAAAATAGCACATGCGTTTTAAAATAAATGATCGTTCAAGAACAACCTCGCTCTGATACCACTTTTTAGGATCGAAGGATCAGATCTCACGCTAAACACAATAACGAAACAACACAAGGGAGGGCCGAGAGATCTGATCCATAATAAAATTAAAACTCATGCTGCTAATGAGCTACAATAGCTCACGGTTCATGAACATATAATAGAGCATCGGAGACAGATCTAATATGTAATAAAAACATGCGGAAAACACTGCTATTTGTTTCTGAAAGTTCGGATATCAATATCCTACGTCTCCCCTTCTTCCAAATCTGGAAGGCATCCACTAGAAGAATTTGATCCGCAGACCAAATCGAATTTGGGACTTACCCACTGCCCAAATTCGAACTCCTAGAACTACACCAGCCCTCAGCTGTGTACATCCAATCACTTGTTTTACGCCTCTGTGAGAAAGGATACAGACAAAGAGTTTAACATCTTCGTGCTTGGACGGGATCTGATTTTGTATTGGGGTTGAGATTCATTCACTATACTGTTTAGCTCAACTCTCGTGAATGTGAATGAATCTCTGTGTGTGAGGTTTACAGTGTATGCATAAATCTCGTATAAAATGAAATCTCACACAACTGGGAATTGCTCCTAAAGAGCTGATGAAGACTCAACAGATGGCCGACTGCTTCGTCTTTCTATTTTATTCCCACTCTTGAATGTTAATTAAATCTACCCAGCGTCTCACGCATCGTCATCATCTTCAACAAACTCTTCTTGTATAAATACCTTCTGTTCAAATTAATTCGTTTGACACAATTTTCTTCCCGTTGAAAGATGTTCTGTAAAGTACCGACAGGGTTGTCCTTGTGTACTTTCTTTTGCAGGTGTTTGTCGTCTTCTGACCAGCTGTTAAAGTGTTTATGTCTGAATGCATTGAAACATTTGATTGCTCCAACAGCTGAGTACTCCAACAACTGATTGTCTTGATATCTTTATACTTCAACAGCCGATAGCTTCAACAACTGAGAACTCCAACAGCTGTTTCATCTTCAACAGCTGAACATACTGCAACATTGAATATACCAAATATCAACAGTTGATTAAGCTCAGCAGTTGACTACTGATTCGTCAAATGCTTCGCTTCTTTGTGTTTGACTGATATCAGCTTCTGCCTTTCTTCATTGTTTTGACAACTGATCATTTCCTGTTCGACATTCCAGCTGTTCCAGATTTCTCCTGTTGTCTTCAACTGCTGAATCAGACTTCTTCTCATCAGATGTCTCTTGTTCAACAGCTGATTCTGCTGACGTCAAGGTTGCTGATCCATCTGTGGTCTCAACTGCTGAATCATATTTCCCTTATCGCTCTAGCTAGTCCATCTTTCCCTTATCGCTCCAGCTGGTCTATCTTCATCTTAGCGCAACAACTGGTTTATCTTCGTCATTCCAGTTAATCAACATCTGATTTAGTTCATTCTTCTTCGTTCCTGCTGTACAACAACTGAAACAAACTTTTTCATCACAACAGAATGTCTGCATCTGCTCGCATCTACACATCAACAGCTGATATCAACTTCTTGTTCGCATCTTCACATCGATTGCTAATACACCTTTTGTTTTCTTCAATGTTTCGTTAAATGTTGTCAGCTTCTGTTCGTCTTTGTTGTTTCGTCAACTGATGTCGTCTTTTTGCTTCACTTCTGTTCAACTACTGATAGCATTTGTTCGCTCACATCTACTGTTTCAGTTGTTCGACAACTGATGCGTTCGCTTCACAATCTGATTAGCTGCTCCTCTTGACAACATCTGATTTCTATTGCAACAACTGATTTCTTCTGTTCAATTACTCCAACAGCTGAAATACATCTCTTCGTCGTTATGCGATGCAACTTTCTTCAACACATCAGACTTCTATTATAAAACCTGATATACTCTGCACACTACGTAGATTTGTTAGAAACATAATAATAAGTTTTGTGTAATTCAAAACTAAGATCTGGATCTGCTTACACAGATCCATCAGACTATAGAGAACTGAATAAGTTAACAGTTAGGAATAAGTACCCTCTTCCTAGAATAGATGACTTATTTGATCAGTTACGAGGAGCCGCCGTATTTTCGAAGATCGACCTCAGATCTGGATACCATCAGCTACGATTTAAAGAAGCAGACGTGTATAAAACAGCTTTCAGAACTAGATATGGCCATTATGAGTTTTTATTTATGCCCTTTGGATTAACTAATGCACCATCAGTGTTTATGGATCTGATGAATAGAGTATTTCAATCTTTTCTAGACAGATTCGTTATCGTGTTCATAGATGACATTCTCATTTACTCTAAGAGCAGATTCGAGCATGCAAACCATCTTAGAAAAATTTTGTAGTTTCTGAGAACTAAGAAATTGTTTGCTAAGTTTAGTAAATACGAATTTTGGATTGATAATGTCGTATTTCTTGGTCATATTATTTCGAAGAATGGGATAGAAGTAGATCCTTCTAAGGTAGAAGCTGTGCGAGAATGGCCGGTACCTAAGAGCGTAACAGAGGTTCATAGTTTCTTAGGACTTGTAGGTTATTACAGAAGATTTATATAAGGATTTTCTAAGGTAGCTGTCCCTTTAACATCATTGACTAAGAAGAATGTTAAGTATGATTGGACTCAAGAATGCCAGTCCAGTTTTGAGAAATTAAAGTTGGCAGTAATAGAGGCCCCTGTTTTGACGTTACCGTCGGGGAAAGGAAATTTTGTGATTTATACGGATGCGTCGAAGACATGACTAGGAGCTGTTTTGATGCAAGATAAGAAAGTAATTGCTTATGCTTCCAGGCAGTTAAAGATTCATGAGAATAATTATCCTTTGCATGACTTAGAATTAGCAGTAGTGGTTTTCGCATTAAAGATTTGGAGACATTATCTTTATGGAGAGAAATGCGAAATCTTTACTGATCACAAGAGCCTTAAGTATTTCTTTACCCAGAAAGAGCTTAACATGAGACAAAGGATATGGCTCGAACTGGTTAAAGATTATGATTGTGTGATCAGCTATCACCCAGGTAAAGCTAACACAGTAGCAGATGCGTTAAGTAGAAGGAACGTGGTTTTAGCTCAGATCTCAGTTCTGATTCCATTAGCAATAGAGATTAAAATATTTGAACTGGGAATAGTTACGAAAGAGAATGCTGCTAAGTTATCAGTTCTTATGATCCAGTCTACTTTAAAAGATCGGATTCGAGAGGGTCAAGCAAGGGATGAGCAATTACAGAAATGGAAGTGTTGGGGAACCGCGGCGGATCCGGATCACGCCTCCCGGCGAGGCAGCGGAAGAACAAAAATGCCAGGAGACGATCAATACAATTCGATTACAAATAATAGACTACGACATTCATAGGGCGTTTAGATTGCTACCTTGCTGGCAACTCGTGCCTGGCTCCGACCAGTTGAAAACCGGCACATCACGGTAGATTGCCGTAGACTACGTCAATCAGGTCCACGACCGGATACGAGACTCCTTCGTCAGCCTGCACTAGAAGGCCTGATGAGATCGGCACGGACGGATTCTCCTCGTCAAGATTGGCCGGAACAATTTCCGGCAAAGAGAGGCGGCGGCGGCGGCGCACGACGGCTGCGGTGTTAGAGTAGATGCCCAACTACCCAACTTGTGGCGTGTGGGTTTATAGACTCTTGTATATGACAATCTTTATATATGATATTCGCATTTATCCATATGGCATTCTTTACTTTCATTGTGTGTATGATGATTTACAATTGCGTTGAGTAAAGACCTAGAATACACTAAAGTGTATGGCCCACAACCATTGTGGCTCCGGAATCATAATTTCGGACTTGCCCATCGGATCATGGTAAAGCGCCTAGCAACATCGCCCCATGATCCACTAGGTATCAACGACCATTGGTAAATCGAGAGTCGCTATAGATCCGATAGCTATGCGTACATCTTGGAGATCGAATAGTGACATCGCGAGTGTAACTAGGTATACACATTTACCTAAAACACTTCTAGTACTCTGGCCAGATATTTATACACTATTATCCCCTCAGATAGCATAGGATATCCACGCATGTCTGCGAGCGGTGAATCCTCGACAACGATGCATCGACTCCTACATGCATTGAGGTCTCACCCAATCTCGCCGTCTGATGACCCCAAATGAGTCGGCAAACGAGTCAAAGTGAGACGCCTATCATGTAGAGTCTCAATGACGTTTCGAGTCATGAGGACTAATCAGTACAACCAAGACCTCGGACTTATCCACTCGACAAATGGTAACCACTTGGAAAGTCCGAACTAGAGTAGTTCGATAGATCACCGGGTCACTATCTATCTGCATGCTCAGAACATCACAATGTTCCCTACCAATGAAACATGGTACTTCGCATCGCAGATACTAGTCTCTAGCTCGGGCGGCCTTATCCTCATTTTGACGGCCCAATCGACTAGGAACATGTTCAGAATACACAGTGACTATTAGATGTGTTTCATGATAGTCGTCATACCCACTATCACATCTAACATACACTTTAGCTTATTCTAGGTCTTTACTCAACACAATTGTTAATCATCATAAAACATAATGAAAGTAAAGAATGCCATATAAATAAATGCGAATATCATATATAAAGATTGTCATATACAAGAGTCTATGAACCCACACGCCACAAGTTGGCTAGTTGGGCATCTACTCTAACAATCTCCCACTTGCCCTAAAGCCAACTACTCATCAGAC
>KV004065.1:3627-18088 GCA_001598015.1 Dorcoceras hygrometricum | reverse complement strand
GTATCTCCTCAGATAGCATAGGATACCTCGAACTAGGGCGAGCGGTGAATCCTCGACAACAAAGCATCGACTCCACATGCTTCGTGACCTCACCCAATCTCGACACCTGATGACCCTCATGGAGTCGGTAAACGAGTCAAAGTGAGGCGACTAATCATGTAGAGTCTCAATGATGTTTCGAGTAGTAAGGACTAATCCATACAACCAAGACCTCGGACTCTGCACTCTACAAATGGTAACCACTTGGAGAATCCGAACGAGGGTAGCTCGATAGTTCGCCAGGCAAACCATCCATCTGCATGCTCAGAACATCACAATGTTCCCTACCAATGAAACGTGGTACTTCATATCGCAGATGCTAGTCTCAAACTCGGGCGGTCTTATCCTCATTTTGACGGCCCAATCGACTAAGAAAAAGTTCAGAATACACAGTGACTATTAGATGTGTTTCATGATAGCCATCATATCCACTATCACATCTAACATACACTATGGTGCATTCTAGGTCTTTATCCATCACAATTGTTAACATTATAAAATAATGATGATAGAGAATGCCATATATAAAAGCGAATTTCATAAACAAAGATTGTTTTACACAAAGAGTCATCAAAATCCCACCCGACACAAGTTGGCTAGTTGGGCACCTACTCTAACATTAAATTGTTAGACATGCTCTAATATGTTCTACGACATTCTGAGCTGATCGACATGCTCTGAGCTGTTCTGTGTCGCCCTAATCTGATCTGCTCATCTTTCTACTATAATCTGTTCGGTTCGGGTTCTTGTATTTGTTATCACAAAAACTCAAATTTTACTCTTTAACATTGAATTTGATTTCGAATTTTGTTTTAAACGAATCAAAACATAAAAAAATGTATTCGAAATAATTAACATTTTATTTAATGAGACCATAGATGTTTTGTATATCATAAACTCTTTCTTCACATACGTCGATTTTCCAATGTGGAATTGTGAATGTGATGTATGGGTTTTTCATCAAATTCATCAAACCTTACATATTTATGGGGCTTTTTTAAAAACAACGTAAAAAAAATATTTATTGTCAGGAATAACGTGTATATCATATAGATCAACATTACCACATGGCCCTGCAGATGACTGATGAGAAGCAAACACATCATATTGATCACCATAACCAGATTGCCCTACAGATGACTGATGAGAATCAAGAGACGGAGTACTAAAATTTAAATTTTGTGGCATAATATATTGTCCGGCAACCAAAGGTTCATATGAAAGTGGTCCGTAACCAATTCCATGTACAGTGGGAGATATAACACGGACAATTATGCGCTCAAACCACGGCAGGTAGTTATCATCGGTTTGTCTGGAGCTTCCATGTTGTTCACCGTCAACGACCAACTTGAACTTTCTGTTCCACAACCTGATGGCATCCCTATGGTACGACTTCCAATCTGTGTTTCTATGTCCTATTCTCGTCACGTTATGGAGATTATCGTTGTCCAATGCAGGTACTGGAATAGATTGCCTCATTTTAAACTGTCGCATTACCCGATTAGGACGATGCATCTCAACAATCTCGAAGTAAATCAGAGGACAGACACAGAGCCAGATCTTGTTATCTTATGAATCAATAATTGTTTTAACATCAATATCGTTGTTTCTATACACTGTCCAGTTAAATTGTACAAAAAAAAAGTTAACAAACACTTAAATATTACGAAGCAATTATATATATATATATAAACAAACAAACTCTTAATAGAAGTCTCGGTGAATTGGACGTCAAAAAATGGAAATATTGGTGAGATGTACGGTGAAAAATAGTGTGATGATGGTTTGCTTTGGAATGAACACGAACCTGAAATCGAAATTTTGCTATCTTTCAAATTACACCTTCCTAATTATTTTAATTTAAGATTTTCGAATCGGAGTTTTACGCTATCAATCACAAGAAAATAGAGAATTGGCCCAACATTACGATTATGGGTCAACTATAGATTCCATTGCAATTGGCATTGGTTCAATTATGTTATTAATATGTATTCTACACTCTTGTCCAGAAGGAGCATATGCAATTTTCTTAAAAATTGAACTCCAGTGTTTTTTGTTATGTATAAGATTTCTATGCGTCACCTGAAATATAGAACGAGGAAAACAGTAATGACAATCAAATAAAAGTAATTAAAAGAAGGCTTTGCAAGACATAACTGTTTCAAAAATTTATGAACTAAGTGTCCGAGACTGTATCCATGATGACTATTGGGAAATACATTTTCAATTACCTTATTTATCCCAGGATGTTGGTCTAAGAAAATGTGAAATTATTGAACACTGTGACATTATTATACGAGGGTACTATTCTCAACTTCAAATAAAACCACATCCAACTATCACCATTCTCTGAATCAATAACAACATAAGCTAGTGCCAATAACTCGTTACAATCCTTTGTAACCGTAGCCAGTATGCATCCTTTATGCTTGTTTTTAGTGTAGGTTTCATAAAAAAAAGAAAGAAATGGTCTGCACCGCTTAAAGACCACAAGGTCAAATGCATTCAAGAAATTAAAAGTCCTTGGAATTTCTATAACATTATCTCAATATCTGCAAATCTCCCAGATTAGTCTGTTTCATAGAACTACATTACCATTGTAATTTTTATCGTTGTCATGAATTTTATACAGTGCTAATTCTTTCCCCATTATAGCTTTATGATATTCCAATTCAAAGTCATTCTTTAGGGATGTATTTTTATTGTGTATGCTAATATTTCCCCATCCAAGCTTTATGATATTCCAATTCAAAGTCAATCTTTAGGGATGTATTTTATTATTACACATGGATGATGCAATGGTTCAGCTCATAGCCTATCCTTCATAATATTTGCAACCGAAGATGAATCAGCCCTAGGATTTCCTATGTAACACCCAAGATTTAACGACAGTCCCCACTGTACCATCACTGGTCTTGCCAGCGTGTTTTTCCTCACTCGCACGTACCCTAGGAAACTTCTCAGGGGTCACCCATCCCAAAATTTCCCCATGTCAAGCACGATTAACCTTGGAATTCTGAAGTGATAGGCTACCGGAAAGAAGATGGATCTTGCCGTTGTGAGTAGTACCAATTAAATCTGATAACCCTCCACAGTATCATGCCTGCCAAGTCTCATAATCTCTCTCTTCCGGTGTGAGATCGGTTCATTCATGTGCCTGCCCAGAGCCGATCATTGTCCGTGCAACCTCTTGGCATCGGCTATCACCCTTCACCCTCTTTTGAGCCTCGGGCATCACACCCTCGACTATGCAAATTTTCCTCTCCACAACTATGTTCTAGATTTCATTTATGAATACCAAACAAATTATCTGATTTATGGTTCGATGCATATATCCTCGATCGACAATTACCAACACTACAAACAACAATCACCTAAGGATCTTCAAATTGCAACAAAATAATTCTCAAAATTAAGCCCTAAAAAATCCATCATGTCTTTGAATGCCTGACCCTCTTCGCGTATACAATGAGACTATGAATCCAAAGAATTTCTAAAGGAATTACTATAAGTTTTCACTAGTTGAAACACTATTCTTTTCAAATATTCCAATCCTTGCCATTTTTAAGAAAATCATGTTACAATTAGTTTTCTAAATCAATTATGTCGTTCTAGTTTCTGAAAAATAGTATGATATGCAGGATATTTTCATAAATACTATAGAAAGCAGTATTTAACATCAAGTTACAACAAATTTGCCTTCAAAGAAATTAGTAACAAATTTCTTAGGCTAATTTCGTGTTACATTTGAGTTACCATCCATTACAATGAAGAACCAAATTTTAAAGACTTATTTCCTTTCAAAATGATGGTAAGCTTCAAACAGGTGTGGAGATTAAGCATAGTACACATATCATCGTCATCATTCAATGTCACGAAGATTTTCTCATGAGTCTAGGTGTTGCAGGCAAATTATGTCAGGACTAATATCCTCACATTTTATTGGCAGTGTGAAGAAAAGAGTCATAATGGATTTGTTGATTGAAATATATAGTTCACCATTATATGACAACTACCGGTAAAACCAACAGTCAACCACTTAAATCCATTATTGTATGAAATAAGATCAAATGATTAATAACCAAATTTATAATCCAATGTCACATATACAGTTACGGGAAGTAATACAACCACCCAATCTAACACAATTACATGGAATTGTAACGAGACACAAATTGGATTATAAAACGCGTAACCTAAGTATTTCATACTTATAAAATCATGAAGAATGAATTTTACAAGTACAGAAATTGGTTCATTGAGCCCAAAAATAAAGAAAAAAGTCACACAAAAGAATGATTTTTATAGAGGAAAATTGAATGTGCTCAAACTAAAACATAAACTCTGAATTTCTTTTACCCAAAAATAATCCCCACATTGTTGACGCAACTCGACAAGAACAACTACATATATAAGGTTTAGACTTCAACACCAAAACAGTATGTTTTGAACAATTGCATTATCAAAAACTCCGATAATCTAACACTACGAGTTGCAATCTGGTTTCAAGCAGTGGGTGGCAGATTTCCGAGCAAAACTTATGATTTAAAAATCGAAAATATTGGGATGCACATCTTCACCGACATATCCAAAAACTTTGGTCAGCTATCAAATTATATGAAACTAGATACAGACATTAAGAGCTTAAACCTTAAGACAAAAGAGGAAAACGAGGATATTTATTATTTAAGATATTTCGAGGCATTAAGGATATAATACTAAGTTTTCAAAGAATCCAGGGATCCCTTAATATATATATCTGACGGATAGACTGAATTATAAAAAAAAGTAAGCTGTCGAGATTTTTTATAGTTTCTCTTGTTATTCATTATATTATTATAAGTTGTATACATTCCTATCATATAATTTGACAAAAGATGTCAACTTTTTGCTCAGAATGTCTGAAGAATCCAAACAGATGATTCTATATAGATAGGCCAACCCTTGAGACCCATGCAAGAGTAGCCACTTAGATAAGGCTTACCTCAACTATATCCAACGGACACTACCATTTTTAAAATTAAGCAGAACCTCCGATTCGAGGTATGATTTGGGCCTTTTCTATTCTGCTTTGGTTATATTTTTTTCTCCGTGAAGCAAATATTTAAACTTTTTGAATGAATTTGATACATATTATTACAGAGAATTGAATACTAATCCAACTATTGTTAAAAAAATTAGATATATCAGTTTCTGTTGGATACTGATCAGATCTTAGTTTTGATGAATGTAAACGTGTTATTATGTTTATAATCTGTTTACTTGAGTGCACAGATCTTGCTGGATGCAGATCAGAATAGCTTAGAGCTGACAACCGAAGAACTGTACATTATAAACAAAGAGCGATCCGAGTTCACTGGAGAAGAATAGGTTCAGATTGTGAAAACCCAAAATAATAATAATAATAATAATAATAATAACAGATCTCGTCACTGGCTGCTAACAGATCTCTCCACTGGCTGTCAACAGATCTCGTCACTGGCTGCTGGCTGCTAACATATCTTGTCACTGGCTGCTGGCTGCCAACAGATCTCTCGTCACTGGCTGCCAACAGATCTCTCAACAGATACCTCCTGGTCAAACAGATTTCTCCCGGTCAGATTTGGTAAGGAAAACTCAACTGTTGCTCACGAATTTCAGCAAGCTCTTCACGCGTACAGAGCAGATTTTTGCAACCGTAATTGCCAATTTGAGGGATTAATGGCCAATTAAGATGCCCAAATCAATGCCTAAACGTTTGCATTCGTAACAGCCATTTTATGACCATAAAAGCAGGAATTCAAGGACGGCCTTAATGACAGACCTTTGGACTACCTTTCCCTCACCTATAAATACCATACCGTGACCTCAGAATTTTCACACTCCTTCAAAATTTCTCAGTAAGAAAAGCATTTAGCTCTCACGCTGGTACTCTGCACAACTCTACCAGATTTCGTGCCTTTAACCAACCGAATTTCAGAACTGTAAGTGGGCTTTTGCTAAGTAAATATATTGGATTGATATATTATGTATTATTCTTTTAAAATTCAGTTTTGAACCTACTATTCGAGCACTGTTTCAATTCAGATTTCTGTTTCGTTCAAGCTCTGTTTTGCACTGATTTTACTGTCGTAATACGGGTCTACGGAATATTCCGCACTCTGAGTTACGTGATGTAACTACATGGCCTCGACCCCTTAGAGGAGTAAAAATTAGGGACTGCTCAGTAAACCATAGACATGAAGTAATTATCAGTGCTATTTGCTATGCTATCTGTTCGCTATGCTCTGTTCTGTACATGCTCTGTTCTGCACATGCTATGTCATGCTCTGTTCTGTTTATGCTCTGCTCTGAAATCTGTTATGTATGTATATGTATAATTGTTATGTTCAAATGGTATCTCCCACTTGCTGAGTGTTTCCCCAAATACTCACCCCTTACTTCTCCACCCAGATAAGAACGAAGAACAGGTTGAAGAAGAGGAACAAGAGCTGTTCTGGGGCTGGTGAAGATTCAGATTTTATTAATGTAATTTATTTATTTTTTCGCTTCCGCACTCTGTTATTCAGACTTCGATTTTCAGATGTAAAAACGATTATATTTCGATTATTAATAGACTGATTTGAGCTATGCTATGATGGCTTAATGTTTTACAATTTTATAATTGTTTAATATTGCCGATGTCATGAGTCTCGATCTCGGGGCGTGACATTTTAGTAGTATCAGAGCTCACCAGGTGCATAATCCAGCTGGGAAACCAAATCTGAAATTTTCAAGGTCCGGGACGTACTTTCAGATTTTGGCGAAAGACCAGTGCTACCCCCTCGAAACGGCCCAACGAGCAATACTCACTTTATGATGACCAAAGGCTCGTTTTGGCCAAATTCATTCGTTTAGGCCTCCAAAATCGCGTTTTTGCCATTTTTGGAAATATTTGAAAATTCAATAACTTTTTGTACAGGATTCAAGTTCCGTCAACTGTTCTGTAATCCCTATTGTTAGTACTTTCAGTTTATGGAATAATCTTAAAACTTTCTATTTTTGGAAATATCTGCGATTTTTAGGAAATAGCCCCCTCTGCTCTCCGTACTCGTGCCGCCGCCGCCCTTCGCATGAAACAGATTGCCCTTGACAATCAAAGCCGCATGATTAGACGCCTTAGAGCCCAACTAGCAACCGAGAGATGAGGGTTAGCCACTATGAAGAAAGAACATGAGGATACCCAAGTAGCATTAGAGCCTCACACAAGGTCATTGCCGGACTTACTGAAGTAGGCCTTAGTATGTCTAAGAAGATCGAAGGAATGAAGGCAAAGAAGAAAAAGGCTAGAGAAAGCCATGTGGTGTGCCATCAAAAGTTTCAGGCTTGTATCCAAGAAGCCGAAGATTCGATGCAAGCACAACACCTTATCATCGAGGCCCGGGTAGAGGAGAAAGATAACTTACTCCAAACAATCCAAGGTCTGCAAGAAGCTAACGATGCCCCTGCTCCATTTGATTATGAATGGGAGGAAGAACCGGAAGAACATCCGGAGTAAGAAGAGATTCCGATAGGCGAGGGAGAGATAGATGATGAATAGAAAATGTTTTACCTTAAGCTTTGTATTCAATTCATCCTTTATTCGAAACTTGCTGATGTCGTATTCTCGATCGTTTCACATTTATGCGCCTTCATTCTTAGTAAGCTTTCCTATGGCAGAATATGGCAGGAGACCGTAGAAGTGATATAAACAATGAAGGTGAAGGACCCTACAATTCCAATTCGGGAGGTGGTCTTAGTAGATAAGACCTGATGGCAATTGCTACCATAGTTGTCACGACTCTGCAAGGGTTGGTTAACCCCAACAACAACAACCAACGCAACTTCGACTACTGGAGGTCCCAGACGCGTTCAAAGTGGATGTTGTAACACCACTCCTTGACAGCAAAGCTGGGAAATGGTGGGAAGCAGTTGAGCCCACCATAACTGCAAATGGACAAATTACGTGGCAAAGATTCCGGGAAGCATTCCTGAAACAGTACTTCCCAATGAAAGTTAGAATGCAACGGCTCAGCGAGTTCGAAAACTTCACCCAGACTGCAGATATGTCGGTAGTAGAGTATACATCCAGGTTCAAATCATTGGGCACCTAGGTCCCAACGATCATGGAGGATAATACTCTAAAGATGCATCGATACAAGAAGGGTCTGAATAGCCGCATCCAGTCAGCCCTCGCAGTCTATCAAGCCACGAGTCTGGAAGACTTAATGGGAGCTGAAATCCGAGCAGAGACTGACATAAAGAGGCGGGAAGCTGACAACAGGAACAAACGCCCCCTCAATGCTCAGACTTCACACGGTGGGCATAAGAACAAGCGGCCAAACCTCAACAACCGCGGCTCAGCACTTACACCGAATAACCAGACGTTGCCAACTTGCCCCTCCTGTGGCCAACGTCATAGCGGAGACTGTCGCAAGCAGAGTGGTGCATGCTTTAAGTGTGGGAAGTTAGGCCACCGAATTGCGGATTGTCCGGAGAACCAAGGTCCAAAGGCTGGATCGAGCAATGCGGCTTCAAACAAGCCAAAGCCCAAGGAGGATAAACCCAATGCTCGTGTGTTCGCAATGACACATGATGAAGCTGAAGATGCCAGCGATGTGGTGGCAGGTACCATTTCTATCAACAAGCTGCCTGCTTATGTGTTGTTTGATTGTGGTGCTACCCACTCATTCGTATCTAGGAGATTTGCTAAGAAGTTAGGGCTAGAGCCTGAAATGCTATGTGAACCCTATAGAGTAGCAACTCCTACTAACACTACCATCGAAACACATAAGATCCATCGGGATTGCAAGGTGTCCATAAACGACCGTTCATTTTCTGCAAACCTGATACAACACAACATGGTCGAGTTTGACGCCATATTAGGGATGGATTGGCTATCTAAGAACCATGCATTGGTAGATTGCTGAGATAAGAGTGTGAAACTCCAAACCCCTGACCAAGAAGAGATGATATACTATGGGAAGAACAAGGAGCGAAAGTCTCTACTTTCTGCTGCCCAAGCATGGACTGCCATGAAGTCAGTAGCAGAAGTTTTCTTGGCTATGATCCATGAAGTAAAAGAAGGAGACGAGCTTAAGATATAAGACATCCAGTGGTGCAAGAGTTCGCAGATGTGTTTCCAGATGACTTACCTGGAAAAGTGCCTCATCGAGAAATTGAGTTTGAAATCAACCTAGTGCCAGGGACGGCCCCGATATCCAAGGCACCCTACCGGATGGCACCTGCTGAACTCAAGGAGCTCAAGGATCAACTACAAGAACTGCTAGAAAAAAAGCAGATCAGACCCAGTGCGTCACCTTGGGGAGCTCCAGTTTTATTCGTCAAGAAGAAGGATGGAACCATGAGATTGTGTATCGAATATAGGGAGTTGAACAAGATCACAATCAAGAATAAGTATCCTCTTCCAAGAATTGACGACCTATTTGACCAATTCAAAGGAGCTACAACCTTCTCCAAGTTAGATTTGAGGTCGGGTTATCACCAGCTGAAAATCAAGGCTGAGGACGTGCCTAAAACAACGTTTAGAACCATATATGGCCATTACGAATTCACGGTGATGCCATTTGGTCTAACTAATGCACCAGCGGCCTTCATGTACCTCATGAACCGCGTGTTCAAGCCGTTCCTCGACAAATTTGTAGTGGTGTTCATAGATGATATACTCGTGTATTCATCAAGTGAAGAAGACCACAAGGAACATCTCCGAATTACTCTCCAAACCCTACGAGAGAAACAACTGTACTCCAAATTCAAGAAGTGCGAATTATGGCTGAAGAGTGTGGCATTCCTAGGCCATATAATCTCCGAAGCAGGCGTATCAGTGGATCCAAAGAAGGTAGAAGCCATCATCGTTAAGATAAAATTTATTAGTTTTGGTGATAACAAAATAAGACAAGTGCTGATACGAAGTTACTTCTGGAGAATCAGTCTTTTCAATTAACAGCAAAGTATATTCAGACGTCAGGTTATCTCAGACTTGGGTATTCGATATTAGTTCAGACGTTGAGGTAAAAATATTCAGATGTTGAATTGACCAGTCAGACATTTGATTTGAATATTTCAGTTGTTAGATATCTGATCTTGGTATTCAGGTATATTTCAGCGGTTGAGTTGAAGCACTCAGTTGATGGATTTCTATTTCAGACGTTGAAGATATACAGTTATCAGTTTCTGGTATCGGGTTTTATATCAGTCTTGATAACATTTCAGATGTTGATCAAGAGTCACGCAATCAGACTTTGGTATTCATTCAGTCGTTGTGTTCTTATGTCAGAAGTATATTGATTCAGCAGTTGGATTTTCACTTCAGTAGTCAACATAATTCAGCAGTTGGTCATTCGCGTCAGAAGCAAGAATTTCAGCAGTTGGGTACTTATTTCAGTAGTAAACATTTTCAGCAGTTAGCTACAGTGATTTTGATTCAGTAGTTGCAACCAGTCGTTATATCAAAATTTGCAAAAAGGGAGATATTTCAGGCGTTGGATATCTTATCAGCAGTTGGTATAATCAGTCGTTGGTTGTTATGATCAGCATTTGAATTCTACTTCAGTAGTGAGCATATTAAGACCTTAGCATGGTTATGTACAACAAAACTACGTCGTTTGGATTAGTTGATACGACAGCGTTTGGCTTAGCGCTAAATTCAGAAGTTGGTTTATGATTCTATCAGCGATGAACTATTCATCATCTTCAAGGAAGGAAAAGCTGAATCAACGATAAGAGACTTCAGGCACAAACGATGAATCGATTCAAACAAGATCATATATTCAAATTGGAAAGAATCAATGGTGAAGATTGAATCGTACAATTGCCTGGAATTAAGGAGACAACATTGGTACTATTTTGGGTAAATAGTACACATCTACAGAGAACGTTTTACGGTGATTGCACAAATATGGAAAGCGACAATTTGGCTCTGACGGTGTGCAATTTTCCCTTGTAGTGGAGCAGAAAAGACGGTTGCATGATTATCAGTATTTTCAAAAGGGATTTTGTTTCCTTAGTCGAATTAATCGACCGTTGTGAACGAAGGGTATAAATAGCAGAAGTTTGAATTGAAGAACTTTCTCCTTCACTCTGCCATTATTTTGCCTAAAATATTCTCGAGCTTTCTCTTTGTCAAAGTTATCTCTCAAAAGCTCGCAAACTCGAAGAACACTCAACCAGCGCTTATTGTTCTATCTTCGAGTTCATCTTCTGGTTCACCTTTGTTGAATCGAGTTTGTACGTTTAGAAACCAGAAGATTTACATACTTCAATAGATATGTACCTCATTGTAAAATCTATTTGAGTCTGTAACAAACGTGCTCGTTAAGCCGTTTGAGAAAAATATTATTCACTTGTATTCAGCAGCTGCGACTGCTTTGTTGTTGGTGTTGCTAGGAGTTCACCTTGAGCGAGGCTCAGTGACTGGGTGTTTGCAGAAGGCCTGTAATCATCAAATCTTCTAGTGGAACTTTCCTAAAAAGGAAGAAGGAGAGACGTAGTATATTGATATCCGAACTTCCATAAACAAACTCTCGACCCTTAAACTTTTACATTATCGCATTTACTTATTGCCTTAACTGTTCACAAATTAATCGACTTCTTTCCGCACTTTTTGTTAGTCGAGAAATTTGATTTAAACTGAGATACCTTAAATCTGGTAACTCAGGTTTAAGTTAAGAGAGGCGCTTGTAAAACTATTTTAAAGGGTTTCGAAAATTTGAAAATACCAAGAGTTCATTCAACCCCCCCTTCTGAACTCTTGTCTCACAACAAGATTCCTATGTTTTCCAAGTAGGATTACGACGATTGGAAGATTCGCATGCAAGCGCATTTGGCTGCCCAAGATGACGATATGTGGTCTGTTATTACAGAAGGACCATTGAAACAATGAAGCCAAAATTAGCATTTGCAATATCAGGTGGCGAGCCTTAGTTTCTAGAAAAGAGCAGACATGAATACATTAATGAGGACAAGAAGAAGGCGAATCTGGACAATGTGCCAGGGATATACTTTACAAGACGCTGGACAAAAACATGTTCAGTAAAATCAAGACCTACGCCACTGCCAAGGAAATATGGGAGAAGCTGACCCAAATATGTGAAGGAAATGATGAGACAAAAGAAAACAAGTTGAATGTGGCTCAGCAGAAGTACGAGTCGATAAAGATGAAGGATGGAGAGACGATGACGGAGTTTGATGAAAGATTCAGTGCTGTTGTTATTGAGTTGACAAGTCTTGGCAAAGAATACAGCAACAGAGAGCTAGCACTGAAGGTGATGAGAGCATTGCCCAGGGAATGGGACGTGAAGACGATGGCTATGAGGGAATCCAAAGATTTGAACAAGCTGGAGCTTCACGACTTGTTTGCAAATCTTAAAGCTTATGAGTTTGAGTTGGAGACAAGAGATGAAGCTGCTCCCTCAACATCTCAACCAACGAAAGCATTAGCAGTTACAACTACTGAACAGTGCTCTCCAAGCACTAGCAAGACGTCTGATCAACTCAGCGACGACGTCATGTCCCTCTTCATTAAGAAGTTTGGGAAATATTTGAGAAGATCCTACAACCCTTCTACTCCTTATAATAACTTTCATAAATCTGATAAAGTTAATACTGATTTGAATTGTTATAACTGTGGTCGTCCATGGCACTTTGCAGCTGATTGCAATAGGCCAAAGAAGGAGGACAGATCCAGGGATGACAAGAGAACTGATGATAGATACAGAGAGATGACAAGAAAGAGGATCGATACAAGCAAGATGATAAGACAGATGAGAGAACTGTTGATAGATCCAAGGACAGACGGATGAGGACAAGAGGTGATAAAAGACCCAGCCGCAAGAATGACCGCAAAGTGCTGATGGCTGAGGAAAGCACCAAAAGCTGGGCAGATACTGATTCAGATTCTTCATCCAGCAGTTCCTCATCAAGCGATAGTGAACAGGAGGAAGTTCACTATCTCATGGCCGATCAAACTTCAGATGATGAGGTATTCGACTTCTCTAACATTGAATTTACACGAGAAGACCTTGTCAGTGCACTTAATGATATGGTCAAAGAGTACAGGAAGCTTTCTGTGAGACCTGGTTTTGTATTAAGGATTAATTGTTGAATTATCGTGTTTTAGCGATTTCTGGTGCTTCAGATTTAATTGTGAATGTTTGGGTTGTATTTTTGGGTCTGAAATTGCATTTGGAGCAATTCTGGAAATTTCAAGATTTTCGAATTTCGGGTGAAATCTTGTGGCAGATTTCATGACGTCAGCAGAGTGTGTTTTCGTCGTTTGGCTGACGTAAGCATTTCTGTTGAGAGATCTTTCGGTAAAATATGTTAGCAGATTTGATGACGTCAGC
The DNA here is from genome assembly GCA_001598015.1 of Dorcoceras hygrometricum. Classification (NCBI taxonomy): domain Eukaryota; kingdom Viridiplantae; phylum Streptophyta; class Magnoliopsida; order Lamiales; family Gesneriaceae; genus Dorcoceras; species Dorcoceras hygrometricum. The sequence goes on along the minus strand of KV004065.1, from coordinate 4,688 downwards.
ATCGCGTGATTGCTTAGTGTGGGTGACGTAAGCATTGCTGCTTTGAGTCTTGCGGGTGAAAATCTGTTGATAGATCTCATGACGTCAGCAGCGTGTGTTGTCGTCGTGTGGATGACGTAAGCGTTGCTGTTGAAAGATTTGGTTGAGATCTGTTCAGCGTGCTTTCTATGGTGCGACGCCGTTTAGTGAACGCGGGAGGAGAGATCTATTTTGTTTAGTTGGCTTTCGAAAGTTCAGACCTGATGATGTAAGCATATCTGTTGTGTTGCGCGCGACTAGTATAGTGACCAGACTTGCTTGCGTAAGCAAACCTCTCCGCGGTAGTGTTGATGCGACGTCGTTTTGGGGATTTTAGTGTGTTTTAGCGCCTGCGTTGGTTTTGAGAGATCTGTTGACTATTTGAAGCTTTGAAAGCTGTTTTGGTCGGTGGAATAAATTAGCAGAACTCTTGCGCTTATAATAGAAGCGTTGGCTTCGTTTCTTTTCACCAAATCCCATACTTAGAAAATAATTCTCTCGACTTCGCCCACTGTTTTTTTCAACCCTTGTCATTATTTACCGTGAGTTTCTCCGGTAGATCCCCGTTGATTCCGGCCACCGTTTTTCACGTTTGAGGTAGCGTTGGACTCCTCTTGGAAAGCTTTTTCACCTCGTACCCGTTGTAGAGGCTGTCTTTGGTTGGAGCGAAAGCACGAAGTTGCTGTTTGTGTTCGTGCTTTTCGAAGTGCAGGTAGCTTTCGATTTAGCTTAAGAACTTGTTTTAAGTTTTGAGGTGAGGTTGGTGACCCTACTGTTGAGGAAGTCCGCCGAGCGTTGGTGGAGAGGTACGTCTAGTACCTTACTGGAGACCGGTCATTACTTGGCTTGGGACACTTTCTACCAGGTCTTCAGGCAGGAGTATGTCCCCGACTCCTATGTAGCTGCCCGTGAGCGGGAGTTCGAGTTCTTGGAGTAGGGTTCGTTGTCGGTGCGCGAATACGCTCGCAAGTTTTCTGCTTTGTTGGCGTATGTTCCACATGTTGCTGGCCGGGAGAGGGCCAAGAGCACCAGGTTTGTGGAGT
>KV004063.1:200033-241601 GCA_001598015.1 Dorcoceras hygrometricum | reverse complement strand
ACCACTGTTGGTTGTTCCGGATCCGCCCCCCGGCGAGGCAGCGGAAGAACAAATAAATAACAGCCGGGAGACGATCAATATGAAAAAACAACAATAACAGTTATCGACATACATAGGGGGTTCAAAACCACTACCTTGCTGGCACTTGTGCCTGGCTCCAACCGTAGTTACAATAACGTCGGCTCTTCTCGGTAGACTGCGGTAGATATCGCCAACCGGTCCACGACCAGAACCGAGACTCCTTCGTCAGCATGCACTAGAAGCGCTGACGAATTCTGCACGAACGGATTCTCCTCGAAAAACTAGGCCGGAACGATTTCCGGCGAAGCGGCGGGCGGCGGCGGGCGGCGCACGGCGGCGGCGTGAGGTAGTTTGAAGAGAGGGGTGGCGGTTTGCACTTAGGGTTAGATTTAGTTGTGTAACACAAGTGTTTAGGTTAAGTCAAAGTTCCATATTAAATAGAATAGGTGATGGGTTTTGGATCCGGCCCAACGGGCCCGGGTCCAACGGATGAACATTCGTTTCATCTCCATCACCGAGACTTCACCGTAACTCCGATCGCCGATCAGATCGGACCGATCGACTCAGTTTCCGAAACTGAATACAATGATATGAAAAACCATTTTTCAGAACCCCAGTTCAAAATGACCGTTTTGCCCCTCAACAGCGGGAAACCCCTGTTTGACCCCTGTTGACTTTTAGGAAGTCGCACTCCCCAAAATCCTCTTCTCGTGCTCAACACATTGAGCTGAGTATCCGTGCGGAAATCTCGAATCCAGCACTTGTGTGACCCTCAATGGTTCAGGGATACAGCTAGCCGTGGGCCCACAACCATTGTGGCTCCGAAATCACAATTCCGGACATGCCAACGGATCATGGTAAAGCGTCTAACAACATCACCCCATGATCCCCTAGGTATCACTGATAGTGGGCCCAATTGACTAGGAACATGTTCAGAATACACAGCGACTATTAGATGTGTTTCATGATAGCCGTCATACCCACTATCACATCTAACATACGCTTTAGTGCATTCTAGGTCTTTACTCAACGCAATTGTAAATCATTACACACATAATGAAAGTAAAGAACGCCATATAAGTAAATGCGAATATCATATATAGAGACTGTTTGTACAAGAGTCTATAAAACCCACACGCCACAAGTTGGCTAGTTGGGCATCTACTCTAACAGGTATATGAGGCCTTAGTTGACCCAAGGAGGATAGAATCTATGCAGGAAGAACTTAGTCAATTTGAACATAGCAAATTTTGGCATTTAGTTCCTAGACCTACTAATCAGAACATAATAGGTACTAAATGGGTCTTTAGGAATAAATTAGATGAAAATTGGAACGAAGTAAGAAACAAGACTAGGTTAGTAGCTGAAGGCTATAGGCAAGAAGAAGGCATAGATTTTGAGAAATCATTCACACCTGTAGCCAGATTAGAAGCCATTCTCATATTTCTTGCATAGGCTGCATTTATAAATTTAAAGTTTATCAAATGGATGTTAAAAGTGCTTTCTTAAACAACATCCTAAATGAGAAAGTTTTGTATGGTCTGAAACAAGCTCCTAGAGCTTGGTATGATACTTTGTCCAAGTTTTTAATTGATCATGATTTTGTTATTAGTTCTGTTGATAAGACTTTGCTTAAATTTGTTAAAAATGAGTACAGATTTATGTAGATGATGTTGGCGCAGCGGCGGATCCGGATCCCGCTACCGGGGCGCAGCGAAAGATTTCAAAATTTTGCACCTGGAACGGTCAATACATAACAAATACAGCAAATAAACATACATAGGATGTTTGATTTGGTACCTTTTTGGCGTCTAGGCGCCTGGCTCCGACCAATTTCACGAGGAAATCGGCACTTCAACGGTAGGCGGTCGTCGTTCTCCTAATCCGGTCCACGACTGAAATCACAATCCCTTCGTAAGTCTGCACTAGAAAACGCGATGAATGTTTCACGGACGGAACAAGTCCGACGGCGGCGACAGGAGGCGGTGCGCAAGGGCGGGCGACGTCGCTGTTGGGATCCGGATCGCTCCCCCCGGCGAGGCAGCGGAAGAATAGAAAAACAGGTGCCGGGAGACGATCAATACGATATAATACAAAAATTTTGACATTCATAGGGCGTTCATGATCACTACCTTGCTGGCAACTCGTGCCTGGCTCCGACCGGTTTCGTAAAGAAAACGGCACTTCACGGTAGACTGCGGTAGATAACGCCAATCAGGTCCACGACCGGAGACTAGATTCCTTCATCAGCCTGTACTAGAAGAGCTGACGAGATCTGCGTGGACTGATTCTTCTCGTCAAATTTGGCCGGAACAAATTCCGGCGAAGAGGCGGCGGGCGGCGGCGGCGGCGGCGGCTCTTTGAGAGAGAGGGGGGCGGCTACTCTAGCTATTAGGTTTAGGGTTTTGCTTAAGTGTGTAGTTAATGGAGTCTTGTCTAATTAAATAGACTTGTGGTGGGATTGTACCGGCCCAACGGGCCCGAGTCCAACGGGTGAACATTCGGTTCATCCCCACCACTGTGACTTCATCGTAACTCCGATCGCCGATCAGATCGGACCGATCGACTCAGTTTCCAAAACTGAATAATATGTTCTGAAAAACCATTTTTCAGAACCCCAGTGACCGTTTTGCCCCTCAACGTCGGGAAATCTCGATTTGACCCGAGTTGACTATTAGGAAGTCGCACTCCCCAAAATCCTCTTTGTATGCTCAACACATTGAGCTGAGTATCCGTGCGGGAATCTCGAATCCAGTACTTGTGTGACCCTCAATGGTTCAGGGATACAGCTAGCCGTGGGCCCACAACCATTGTGGCTCCTGAATCACAATTCCGGACTTGCCCAACGGATCATGGTAAGAGCGTCTAGCAACATCGCCCCATGATCCCCTAGGTATCACTGATAGTACCTGCAAGAACCAGTTGGTCGTGGTTAGCGTACAGTACGTTCCTTTCAATCCATATATCCCGATTACTTGTGTGACCCTCAATGGTTCAGGGATACAGCTAGCCGTGGGCCCACAACCATTGTGGCTCCTGAATCACAATTCCGGACTTGCCCAACGGATCATGGTAAGAGCGTCTAGCAACATCGCCCCATGATCCCCTAGGTATCACTGATAGTACCTGCAAGAACCAGTTGGTCGTGGTTAGCGTACAGTACGTTCCTTTCAATCCATATATCCCGATCAGATCAACGACCATTGGTAAATCGAGAGTCGCTATAGATCCGATAGCTATGCATACATCTTGGAGATCAAATAGTGACATCACGAGTGTAACTAGGTAAACACATTTACCTAAAACACTTCTAGTACTCTGGCCAGAGATTTATACACTATTATCCCCTCAGATAGCATAGTATCCACGCATGTCTGCGAGTGGTGAATCCTCGACAACGATGCATCGACTCCTACATGCATCGGGGTCTCACCCAATCCCGACGCCTTATGACCCCAAGTGAGTCGGCAAACGGGTCAAAGTGAGACTCCTATCATGTAGAGTCTCAATGACGTTTCGAGTCGTGAGGACTAATCAGTACAACCAAGACCTCGGACTTATCCACTCGACAAATGGTAACCACTTGGAAAGTCCGAAGGAGGGTAGTTCGATAGATCACCAGGTCACTATCTATCTGCATTCTCAGAACATCACAATGTTCACTACCAATGAAACATGGTACTTCGAATCGCAGATACTAGTCTCGAACTCGGGCGGCCTTATCCTCATTTTGACGGCCCAATCGACTAGGAACATGTTTAGAATACACAGTGACTATTAGATGTGTTTCATGATAGCCGTCATACCCACTATCACATCTAACATACACTTTAGTGTATTCTAGGTCTTTACTCAACGTAATTGTAAATCATCATACACACAATGAAAGTAAAGAACGGCATATGGATAAATGCGAATATCATATATAAAGATTGTCATATACAAGAGTCTATAAACCCACACGCCACAAGTTGGCTAGTTGGGCATCTACTCTAACAATCTCCCATTTGCCCTAAAGCCAACTACTCATCAGACGTAGTCCCATTGTTTCGCGATATTTTTCAAACAAGGGTCCTGGCAAGGGCTTCGTAAGTGGATCAGCAACGTTGTCCACAGAGGCGACTCTCTCAACTGCTATGTCACCTCTAGCCAGAGGTTGATTTCGAATCATCCACGTCACACTGGAAGCTAGAATCAGTGTAGCCTTCCAGTTTCAGTTCACCACCCCCGTAGACCACTAACATATTCTTAGTCCTTTGTAAGTACTTAAGAATATCCTTCACGGCCTTCCAATGTAATTGGCCGGGGTTGGCCTGGTAGCGCCTCGTGACGCTCAGAGCATATGCGACGTCCGGTCTAGTCGAGATCATGCCATACATAGTACTACCTATTGCCGAGGCATATGGTACACGTGCCATACTCTCTATCTCCTCATCAGTCTTTGGACACATAGACTTGGATAGAGTGACCCCGTGGCACATAGGTAGGTGTCCTCTCTTGGACTCTTCCATAGAGAACCTCTTAAGTATGGTATCGATGTAGGTAACTTGGGTGAGTCCGAGAATCCATTTAGATCTATCCCGATAGATCTGTATTCCAAGAATATAGGATGCTTCGCCCATGTCATTCATCGAAAATCTACTAGACAACCATTCTTTAGTTGACTGCAACATTCCTACATCATTCCCAATGAGTAGAATGTCATCAACATAAAGTACGAGGAACGTCACAGTGCTTTTAACTACCTTTTTATAGACACATGGCTCCTCGGGATTCTTGATGAAATCAAATTCCTTAATTGTTTCATCGAATCTCAGGTTCCAACTTCGTGATGCTTGTTTGAGACCGTAGATCGATCTCTGAAGCTTGCATACCTTATGCTCGCTTCCAACAGATGTGAAACCCTCAGGCTGCGTCATATAGATCTCTTCCTTAATGTTTCCATTAAGGAATGCATTTTTTCACTATCCATTTGCCTATATCTCATAGTCGTTACCATGCGGCTATGGCTATGGGTGAGTCCGAGAATCCATTTAGATCTATCCCGATAGATCTGTATTCCAAGAATATAGGATGCTTCGCCCATGTCATTCATCGAAAATCTACTAGACAACCATTCTTTAGTTGACTGCAACATTCCTACATCATTCCCAATGAGTAGAATGTCATCAACATAAAGTACGAGGAACGTCACAGTGCTTTTAACTACCTTTTTATAGACACATGGCTCCTCGGGATTCTTGATGAAATCAAATTCCTTAATTGTTTCATCGAATCTCAGGTTCCAACTCCGTGATGCTTGTTTGAGACCGTAGATCGATCTCTGAAGCTTGCATACCTTATGCTCGCTTCCGACAGATGTGAAACCCTCAGGCTGCGTCATATAGATCTCTTCCTTAATGTTTCCATTAAGGAACGCAGTTTTCACATCCATTTGCCATATCTCATAGTCGTACCATGCGGCTATGGATAACAAGATTCTAATTGACTTGAACATTGCGACTGGCGAGAAGGTTTCATCATAGTCAACACCTTGCCTTTGAGTGTAACCTTTCGCGACCAGTCGCGCCTTGTAGGTCATTACCTTACCATCAGGCCCAAGTTTCCTCTTGTACACCCATTTGCACCCAATGGGAACAATTACTTCGGGAGGGTTAACCAGAGTCCAAACTTGGTTAGCATGCATTGAGTCAAACTCAGATTGCATTGCTTCAAGTCACAAATTATAATCAGCATCGGAAATTGCCTCCTTGAAAGTTCTTGGATCAGATCCAACAACTTGATCATCTTCAAGGAGAAAACCCTATCTCTCAGGAGCTCTAGGAATCCTTTCGAACCTCCTAGGTGCGACCATTTCTGGTATTGGCTCTGTAGGTGCAGGAGACTCACTTGGTACTTCGATTGGATCTCGAACCTCTTCGAGTTCTACTATTCTGCCCTTTCTATCAATTAGAAATTTCCTTTCCATAAAGGTGGCATTACTAGAAACAAACAATTTTGTTTCGCTGGGATAGTAGAAGTAGTATCCAATGGAATTCTTTGGATACCCAATGAAGTAGCATAAGATGGATCTCGTATCCAGCTTATCTCCCACTGTCTGCTTCACGTAAGAAGGACATCCCCAAATCCTCATAAATGAGTACTTGGGTGGTTTGCCCATCCATATCTCATATGGAGTCTTATCCACCGCCTTGGTGTGGACATTGTTCAACAATATTACCGCCGTTTCGAGCGCATAGCCCCAAAACGAGGTAGGAAGCTCAGTGAAGCTCATCATTGATCGAACCATGTCCAACAAGGTCCGATTACGACGCTCCGCTACACCATTGAGCTGTGGTGTGGCCGGAGGGGTCCACTGTGAGAGAATCCCATTCTCTTTCAGATAGTCTTGAAACTCAGTACTTAAGTATTCACCACCTCGATCAGATCGAAGTGCCTTAATACTTTTGCCTAACTGATTTTCTACTTCAGCCTTGAATTCCTTGAACCTTTCAAAGGATTCAGACTTGTACTTCATCAAGTACAAGTACACGTAACTAGAGTAATCATCGGTAAAGGTGATGAAGTATGTGTGATCGTACTTAGTACCAATACTAAATGGACCACACACATCAGTATGGATCAAATCCAATAGGCCTTGAGCACGCTCACCCTTGCCCTTGAAGGGTTGCTTTTTCATCTTTTCTTTAAGACAAGATTCACAAGTCGGTAGGGATTTGATGTCTGACAGATCAAACAGGTCACTCCTAATTAACTTGTTCATCCTACTTAGAGAAATATGACCTAGCCTAGCGTGCCAAAGTTGTGCTGGGTTCAAGTTATCGTGTTTCCTTTTAATCGTTGTTGTATGTGCTTCGACATCGCGAGTTGGAACGTCTTTTAATTTTAAGGTGTATAAATCGTTTTCGCATTCCCCAATTCCGATTAAATATTCATTCTTGTAAATATTGCAAATCGAATTAGCAAACATACAAGAATATCCATCACTATCAAGCATAGAAACAGAAATAATGTTCTTTATTAATTCGGGAACAAATAAAACGTTTCTTTATAGCAGAGGATGAGGTATCTCCTATAGCTATAGCAAATCGAATTAGCAAACATACAAGAATATCCATCACTATCAAGCATAGAAACAGAAATAATGTTCTTTATTAATTCGGGAACAAATAAAACGTTTCTCAACAACAACTTAAAATCAGAAGATAGAAATAAGTAAACATCTCCTATAGCTATAGCAGCAACCCTTGCTCCATTGCCAAGCCTCAAGTGGGTCTCACACTCTCTCAGACGTCGGCTTCTTGTCATCATCTGCAAATCATTGCAGATATGAGATCCACATCCGGTATCAAGTACCCAAGAAGTCGAATTAAGAGACATATTTATTTCAATATAGAACATACCTTTTGCAGTTCGCAACTGCTCGAGGTACTCCTTGCAGTTCCTCCTCCAATGCCCAGCTTGTGGCAGTGGTGGCAAACATCCTCGCTCTTGTTTGGCTTAGAAGCCTTTGCCTTTGGCTTCTTGGCGGACTTTTCCTCCTTCGCAGGAGCAGAACGCTTCTTGCTCTTGCGTCTAGGCCCCTTCTTCGCAGAGGAAGAAGAACACAGAAGGAGGACGGGTTTGTCCTTCTTTATGGTCCCCTCAAACACTACGAGCATGTTAACCACCTCTTCAAGGGTGGCTTCCAGCTTGTTCATGTTGAAGTTGACCACAAAGGGGTCAAATGCAGCAGGCAGTGAGAGGATAAGTACATCCACAGACAGCTCGTGTGGAAGTGCGATATCAAGGCCCGACAGATTTTCAACGAGCCCAATCATACGAACCCCATGCTCGCGGACCGAAGTCCCATCGCGCATGCGGCTCGTCATCAGCTCCTTGACAGCCGTGAACCTCTCATGTCGAGAGTTCTCCCCATACAGTTCCATGAGATGAAAGAGTATGGCAGAAACATACTTTGTCTTCTCAAAGCGCCGTTGCATTTCGTTGGACATTGATGCCATCACATAGCACCGAGCTTTAACCTCGTCGTCCCACCATTGTTTAAGCGTTACCAGCTCCTCAGGGCTGATATCAGCAGGGGCAAACTTTGGAGCACTCTTCTCTATCGCATAGAGAAGTTTCTCCGAAGCCAATACAAGATTGAGGTTGCGGAGCCAGTCTTGGTAGTTCAGACCGGTGAACTTGTTGCTATCCAGTATAGCAGCGAGCGGGTTTTTCATCGAAACCATTTTATAAGAAGTAATACTGAAGGAAAACGGACATACGTCACTAACTATACAAGATATAAGCTAAGACATAAAACATGGTCATTTAGTTTTATGAATTACCCTCCCACTATTTTAACGATTTCACCACCCTCTAATGAAATCGAGAAAACAGGTTTCTTTAGTGGGTACACGGAGCCCAATCAAGCGACCAGGGACCAAAATAATATCAGCCATCCATGACCCCCAAAAGGTAGTTTCCGATTGCAACCCCCATGTATTCACCTCACGTCCAGTAAGGGCCCAATAATATGACGCCGTTTACTATCACGTGTCAAGATTGACCCATCAATGTTGAGTCGTGAAGGACGGTCCCCTTAATGTCCCCAATAATATGAGCCAACGTTAAAGGGAGTTCCGGTCTTCAATATCTTGATCGTCATCGTCCACCGTCTTCGGATGTCCTCCCACTAAATCTAGTAATTTTACATTTAAATTTACTATGACAAATAAGGGATACATTTATCAAGGGGTGGGAACGGGCCACAAACAGGTCCACTTAAATGATAATCAAAATATTTTACAAACCGAAATCATACAAAACCTATCGCATACACCTAACAAATTGGGCACGTCCACCGTCTTCGGATGTCCTCCCACTAAATCTAATAATTTTATATTTAAATTTACCATGACATACAAGGGATACATTTATCAAGGGGTGGGAACGGGCCACAAACAGGTCCACTTAAATGATAATCAAAATATTTTACAAACCGAAATCATACAAAACCTATCGCATACACCTAACAAATTGGGCACGGCTCTCGATCACCCCAATAATGCAGATAATCTAATTAACATGCATAATTTAAATAATCTAATTATTTATCGTAAAATCATATTCTAATTTCGAAATCGTATTTTATAATAAAATCGTATTTTGCCGATAAAAACAAATTTCAATCAACAAAATAATATTTCATTATAAAATCATATTTCATAATTAAAATCACATTTTACTAATTTTAATTGTATCATATTGGGCTTAAAACAATTCTAGGCCCAAAAACTTAAAATTTCAAAATCGACCAAAACCGGGCCCGACATCGTGTACCGGCCCGAAAACTTCACGGGCTACCTGGGACAGGCCTGAACCAAACCCTAGAAGAAATCAGACCAGCCGTCACGACATCGTCGGAGCATCGCCGGAGCGGCGGCCGGCCGGCGGCGGCGCCACCTGGAATTCACGCGCGCCGCAAGGGCGCACGCGGACGCACGGCCGCGCGCATCACCGCGCAACCTTGCGCGCATCCAGCGGCGTGCATCGCCTCGACCAGCGCTGCCCATCGTCGACCACTTCGTGCATCCAGCGCTCGACCAACGATCGGCCAGCGTGCAGCAACCACGCGGCCAGGCGCCGCCCATCGAGCGATCAGCTCCGCCGTGATGCGCGACCAGCGCCCACCTCCTGCGCGGCCAGCAGCGTGCGACGCCGCCCAACTATGTCGCAGCGTCGGTCGGCCAGCGTCGAGCAGCGGCGCAATTTCGTGCGGCCAGCGAACGGCCTCTCGCGCGACGAGAGCGCGGCCAGCGCGCGTCCAGCGTGCGCAACGGCGCTCGTTGTTAGATACAATTATGGCAATTTTGTATTGATCAGATCCGAAAACCATGGCTCTGATACCACTGTTGGGATCCGGATCGCGCCCCCCGGCGAGGCAGCGGAAGAATAGAATAAACAGGTGCCGGGAGACGATCAATACGATATAATACAAAAACTATGACATTCATAGGGCGTTCAAGATCACTACCTTGCTGGAAACTCGTGCCTGGCTCCGACCGGTTTCGTAAAGAAAACGGCACTTCATGGTAGACTGCGGTAGATAACGCCAATCAGGTCCACGACCGGAGACTAGATTCCTTCAGCAGCCTGCACTAGAAGAGCTGACGAGATCTGCACGGACGGATTCTCCTCGTCAAATTTGGCCGGAACAAATTCTGGCGAAGAGGCGGCGGCGGCGGCGGCGGCTCTTTGAGAGAGAGGGGGGCGGCTACTCTAGCTATTAGGTTTAGGGTTTTGCTTAAGTGTGTAGTTAATGGAGTCTTGTCTAATTAAATAGACTTGTGGTGGGATTGTACTGGCCCAACGGGCCCGATTCCAACGGGTGAACATTCGGTTCATCCTCACCACTGTGACTTCATCGTAACTTCGATCGTCGATCAGATCGGACCGATCGACTCAGTTTCCAAAACTGAATACTATGATCTGAAAAACCATTTTTCAGAACCCCAGTGCAAAATGACCGTTTTGCCCCTCAACGTCGGGAAATCTCGATTTGACCCGAGTTGACTTTTAGGAAGTCGCACTCCCCAAAATCCTCTTTGTATGCTCAACACATTGAGCTGAGTATCCGTGCGAGAATCTCGAATCCAGTACTTGTGTGACCCTCAATGGTTCAGGGATACATCTAGCCGTGGGCCGACAACCATTGTGGCTCCGGAATCATAATTCCGGACTTGCCCAATGGATCATGGTAAGAGCGTCTAGAAACATCGCCCCATGATCCCCTAGGTATCACTGATAGTGCCTGCAAGAACCAGTTGGTCGTGGTTAGCGTACAGTACGGTCCTTTCAATCCATATATCCCGATCAGATCAACGACCATTGGTAAATCGAGAGTCGCTATAGATCTGATAGCTATGCATACATCTTGGAGATCAAATAGTGACATCGCGAGTGTAACTAGGTAAACACATTTACCTAAAATACTTCTAGTACTCTGGCCAGAGATTTATACACTATTATCCCCTCAGATAACATAGGATATCCACGCATGTCTGCGAGCGGTGAATCCTCGACAACGATGCATCGACTTCTACATGCATCGGGGTCTCACCCAATCCCGACGCCTTATGACCCCAAGTGAGTCGGCAAACGGGTCAAAGTGAGACGCCTATCATGTAGAGTCTCAATGACGTTTCGAGTCGTGAGGACTAATCAGTACAACCAAGACCTCGGACTTATCCACTCGACAAATGGTAACCACTTGGAAAGTCCGAACGAGGGTAGTTCGATAGATCACCAGGTCACTATCTATCTGCATGCTCAGAACATCACAATGTTCCCTACCAATGAAACATGGTACTTCGCATCGCATATAGTAGTCTCGAACTCGGGCGGCCTTATCCTCATTTTGACGGCCCAATAGACTAGGAACATGTTTAGAATACATAGTGACTATTAGATGTGTTTCATGATAGCCGTCATACCCACTATCACATCTAACATACACTTTAGTGTATTCTAGGTCTTTACTCAACGCAAATGTAAATCATCATACACACAATGAAAGTAAAGAATGCCATATGGATAAATGCGAATATCATATATAAAGATTGTCATATACAAGAGTCTATAAACCCACACGCCACAAGTTGGCTAGTTGGGCATCTACTCTAACAGTCGCAAGGGTGGCGGCGGCCGAGAGGAGTAGAGAGGGAGGTAGGCGACTTGCTCTAGGGGTTTGTGTAGTTATGTTGTGTTTGTACTGCAACCCTAGGGCCCTTATTTATAGACTTCGTATGGGCTTGAACCGGTTTAATGGGCTTGGATCGGGCCTAGGCCCAGGGTGAACATTCGTTTCAAGTCCATCACCGTGGCTCCATCATAATCCCGATCGACGATCAGATCGGACCGATCTACACAGTTTACAAAACTGAGTATTATGATGCGAAAACAATTTTTCGGACCATCTAGTCCAAAATAACAGTTTGGCCCCTGCAAGTTTCAAGGATAGTCAAACTAGCCCAAACTTCATGGAAATTGCATTTTAACCCCTGTTTAATTTTAGGAAGTCGCACTTCCATCCTTCCTCCTCCTATGCTCAACAAATTGAGCTTAATTTCCGTGCGGGAATCGAGAAACCAGTACTTGTGTGACCCTCAATGGTTCAGGGATACAGCTAGCCCTGGGTCCACAACATTTGTGACTCCAAAACACATTTTCGGACTAGCCCATCGGATCATGGTAAAGCGTCTAGCAACATCGCCCCATGATCCCCTAGGTATCACTGATAGTGCCTGCAAGAACCAGTCGGTCATGGTTAGCGTACAGTACGGTCCTTTCAACACATGTATCCTGTTGGATCTGTTTTGATTGTTTTTAAAATCCAGGATTCAGTTCTGGTATTTTCCGCATGATTGTTAAATCATACCAGATCTGTCTCCGGTGCTCTGTTTATCTTATATGTTCAAGAACAACGAGCTATTGCAGCTCAAGTGGTTGTATCAGCAGCGAGCAAAATACTTTGAAAGTCTTTTTAACGCGCTCTTGCTGCTGATCTCTTAGTGATCCTAATTTAAAACGGACCAACATATCCCGATCAGATCAACGACCATTGGTAAATCGAGAGTCGCTAGAGATCCAATAACCATGCATACATCTCGGAGATCAAATAGTGACATCGCGTGTGTTACTAGGTAAACCCATTTACCTAAAACACATCTAGTACTCTGGCCAGAGATTTATCATACTATTATCTCCTCAGATAGCATAGGATATCCACGCACAAAGGCGAGTGGTGAATCCTCGACAACGAAGCATCGACTCCTACATGCATCGGGACCTCACCCAACCCCGCCACCTAATGACCCCAACTGAGTCGGTAAACGAGTCAAAGTGAGGCACCTATCATGTAGAGTCTCAATGACGTTTCGAGTAATAAGGGCTAATCTGTACAACCAAGTCCTCGGACTTAGTCCACTCGATAAATGGTAACCACTTGAAAAGTCCGAACGAGGGTAGTTCGATAGATCACCAGGTCACTATCCATCTGCATTATCAGAACATCACAATGTTCCCTACCAATGAAACGTGGTACTTCACATCGCAGAGTCTAGTCTCAAACTCGGGCGGCCTTATCCTCATTTTGACGGCCCAATCGACTAGGAACGAGTTTAGAACACACAGTGACTATTAGATGTGTTTCATGATAGCCATCATATCCACTATCACATCTAACATACACTATGGTGTATTCTAGGTTTTTATCCAACACAATTGTTAACATTATAAAATAATGAAGATAAATAATGTCATAAAAGAATATGAATTTCATAAATAAAGATCGTTTTACAAAGAGTCAATAAGAACACACACGCCACAAGTTGGCTAGTTGGGCACCTACTCTAACAATCTCCCACTTGCCCTAAAGCCAAATACTCATCAGACGCAGTCCCATTGTTTCGTGATGTTTTTCAAACAATGGTCCCGACAAGGGCTTCGTAAGTGTATCAGCAATGTTGTCTGCAGAGGCGACTCTCTCGACTGATATGTCACCTCTAGCCACAATATCCCGGATTATGTGGTATTGCCTCAGTATATGTTTGGATCTTTGGTGAGACCTAGGCTCCTTTGCTTGCACAACGGCACCCGTGTTGTCACAGTACACCGGGACTGGACCAACTCCTTCAGGGATTACGCCCAACTCTTGGACGAAATTCCTCATCCAAACCGCCTCTTTAGCAGCAGCTGATGCTGCGATGTACTCAGCCTCAGTGGTTGAATCCGCGATGGTGTCTTGCTTGGAACTCTTCCAAGAGACAGCACCACCATTGAGCATTAATACAAATCCAGAGGTTGACTTCGAACCATCCACATCACATTGGAAGCTAGAATCAGTGTAGCCTTCCAATTTCAGTTCACCACCTCCATAGACCATGAACATATTCTTAGTCCTTCGTAAGTATTTAAGAATGTCTTTCACGGCCTTCCAATGCATCTGGCCGGGGTTGGCTTGGTAACGGCTCGTGACACTCGGAGCATATGCGACATCTGGTCTAGTTGAGATCATGCCATACATGATGCTACCTATTGCCGAGGCATATGGCACACATGTCATACTCTCTATCTCCTCATCAGTCTTTGGACACATAGACTTAGATAGAGTGACCCCGTGGCACATAGGTAGGTGTCCTCTCTTGGACTCTTCTATATAGAATCGATTAAGTATGGTATCGATGTAGGTAGCTTGGGTGAGTCTGAGCATCCTCTTCGATCTATCTCTATAGATCTGTATTCCTAGAATGTAGGATGCTTCACCCGTGTCGTTCATCGAGAATCTACTAGACAACCACACTTTAGTTGATTGCAACATTCCTACATCATTCCCAATGAGTAGAATGTCATCAACATAAAGTACAAGGAATGTCACAACATTTTTAACTACCTTCTTATACACACATGGCTCCTCAGGATTCTTGATGAAACCAAATTCTTTAATTGTTTCATCAAATCTCATGTTCCACCTTCTCGATGCTTGTTTGAGACCGTAGATCGATCTCTGAAGTTTGCATACTTTATGCTCACTTCCTACAGATGTGAAACCCTCAGGCTGCGTCATATAGATCTCTTCCTTAATGTTTCCATTAAGAAACATAGTTTTCACATCCATTTGCCATATCTCATAGTCGTACCATGCGGCGGCTACTAGGATTCTAATTGACTTAAACATTGCGACTGGTGAGAAGGTTTCATCATAGTCAACACCTTGCCTTTGAGTGTAACCTTTCGCGACCAGTCGTGCCTTGTAGTTCAGTAACTTACCATCAGGCCCAAGCTTTCTCTTGTATATCCATTTACACCCAATAGGAACTATTCCTTCGGGAGGATTAACGAGAGTCCAAAATTGGTTTGAATGCATTGAGTCAATCTCAGATTGCATTGCTTCAAGACACAAATTAGAATCAGCATAGAAAATTGCCTCCTTGAATGTCCTTGGATCACATCCAACAGTTTGATCACTTTGATCATCTTCAAGGAGGAACCCAAATCTAACAGGAGCCCTAGGAACCCTTCCAGATCTCCTAGGTGTGTCCATATCAAGTATTGGCTCTTAAGGTGCGGGAGATTCACTTGCCTTTTCTATCAAGTAGAAATTCCCTTTCCAAAAAGGTGGCATTTCTAGAAACAAACACTTTCGTTTCATTGGGATAGTAGAAGTAGTATCCAATAGAATTCTTTGGATACCCAATGAAGTAACATAAGATGGATCTATTATCCAGCTTATCTCCCACTATCCGCTTCACGTAAGCAGGACATCCTCAAATCCTCAAGTATGAGTATTTGGGTGGCTTGCCCATCCATATCTCATATGGAGTTTTATCCACCGCCTTGGTGTGGACATTGTTCAACAACATTACCGCCGTTTCGAGCGCATAGCCCCAAAACGAGGTAGGAAGCTCATCATAGATCGAACCATGTCCATCAAGGTTCGATTACGACGCTCCACTACACCATTTAGCTGTGGTGTGGCCGGAGGGGTCCACTGTGAGAGAATCCCATTCTCTTTAAGATAGTCTTGAAATTCAGCACTCAAGTATTCTCCATCTCGATCGGATCGAAGTGCTTTAATACTTTTCCCCAACTGATTTTCTACTTCAGCCTTGAATTCTTTGAACTTTTCAAAAGATTCAGACTTGTGCTTCATTAAGTACAAGTACCCATAGCTAGAGTGATCATCGGTAAAGGTGATGAAGTATGTGTGACCGTACTTAGTACCAATGCTAAGTGGGCCACACACATCAGTATGGATCAAATCCAACAGGCCTTGAGCACGTTCAGACTTGCCCGTGAAGGGTTGTTTAGTCATTTTTCCCTTGAGACAAACAAGTCGGTAGGGAGTTAATATCTGACATATCAAACATGTCACTCCTAACCAACTTGTTCATCCTATTCAAGGAAACATGACCTAGCCTAGCGTGCCAAAGTTGTGTCGGGTTCAAGCTATATTTTTTCCTTTTAATAGTTGTTGTATGTGTTTCCACATCACGAGTTGGAACTTCCTTTAATTTTAAGGTGTATAGATCGTTTTTGCGTTCCCCAATTCCAATCAAACATTCATTCTTGTATATATTGCAAATCTAATAGGCAAAATGACAAGAATATCCATCACTATCAAGCATAGAAACAGAAATGATGTTCTTTATTAATTCGGGAACAAATAAAAAGTTTCTCAATAACAACTTAAAATTTGAAGATAGAAACAAATAAACATCTCCTATAGCTACAGCAGCAACCCTTGCTCCGTTGCCAAACCTCAAGTGGGTCTCACCCTCTCTAAGACGTCGGCTTCTTGTCATTACCTGCAAATCATTGCAGATATGAGATCCACATCCGATATAAAGTACCCAAGAAGTCGAATTAAGAGACATATTTATTTCAATGTAGAACATACCTTTTGCAGTTCGCAACTGCTCGAGGTACTCCTTGCAGTTCCTCCTCCAGTGTCCAGGCTTGTGGCAGTGGTGGCAAACATCCTCAGATTTATTTGGCTTTGAAGTCCTTGCCTTTGGCTTCTTGGCGGGCTTTTCCTCCTTTGCAGGGGCAGAACGCTTCTTGCCCTTGCGTTTGGGTCCCTTCTTTGCAGAGGAAGAAGAGCCCAAAAGGAGGACGTATGATCCCCTCGAACACGACAAGCATGTTCACCACCTCTTAAAGGGTGGCTTCCAGCTTGTTCATGTTAAAGTTGACCACAAAGGGGTCGAATGCAGCAGGGAGGGAGAGGAGAAGCAGATCCACAGACAGCTCATGTGGAAGTGTGATATCAAGGCCCACTAGCTTCTCAATGAGCCCAATCATACGAACCCCATGCTCACGGACCAAAGTCCCATCGCGCATGCGGCTCGTCATGAGCTCCTTGACAGTGGTGAACCTCTCAGTCCGATAGTTCTCCCCATACAACTCCTTGAGATGAAGGTGTATGTCAGCAGCATACACGGTCTTCTCAAAACGCCGCTGCATTTCGTTAGACATCGATGCTATCACATAGAACCGTGCCTTTAGCTTGTCGTCCCACCATTTGTCCAGCTTGGCCAGTTCCTCAGGACTGGCATCGGCAGGGGCTTCCTTCGGAGGGTTCTTCTCTAGCGTGTAGAGAAGTTTCTCCGAAGCCAAGACAATCTTGAGGTTTCGAATCCAATCTTGGTAGTTCAAACCAGTGAACTTGTTGCTATTCAGTATAGCAGCAAGTGGATTTTTGATTGAAGACATTATAATAGCAGTTTATACTGAAAAGAAAACAGACATGCATTACTAACTATTCATGAAAAACGCTAAGACATAAAACATGGTCATTTAGTTTTATGAATTATCCTACCACTATTTTAACGATTTCACCACCCTCTAATGAAATCGAGAAAGCAAGTTTCCTTAGTGGGTACACAGAGTCCAATCAAGAAATCATGGTCCCGAATAATATCAGCCAACCATGATCCTCAAAAGGTAGAGCCCAATTGCAACAGGTGCAACCTCCATGTATTTACCTCACGTCCAGTAAGGGCCCAATAATATGACGCCGATTACTATCACGTGTCAAGATGACCCATCAATGTTGAGTTGTGATGGACGGTCCCCTTAACGTCCCCAATAATATGATCCAACGTTAAAGGGAGTTCCAACCAACTCACAGCAAGTGTCAATGGCGTGTACAGATTTCCGGCATACATAACCCCCTCAATAATATGAGCCGGGCCATGTATACGGGTAGCATCGACGTACACTCATTGTTGATGGAAGGTAGGAAATTTTAAACAATTTTAAATTCCCTTAGTTTATCGAATAAACTTTTAATCCTGATATAAATTTTAAATCAAATTTAAAATGAGGGATTTTAATTTTTGAAATTTGGTTTCAATAATTTTAAATCAAATTCAAAATCGCGGATTCAACAGATATATATCACGCATATATAATTGGGATGATCGATAAGCGAGAGCTATGCGATCCGTGGTTGCCAAGCACGGATCTAGGTCCAATCCTAGGTGACATGCAGTATGCAAATGCAATCCTATTACATAAGCTTCCAGTTTTTCAAATCTTCGGTGTTCAGTATCTTTGATCATCATCTCTACCATCTTCAAATTCATCCTCCCACTAAGTCAAATATTTAAATTTAAATAACCATGACAAATAGGGATAAAATTTTAAAGGGGTGGGAACGGGCCATAAACCAGGCCCACTTTGAAAATGATATCAACAATATTACAACCAAAATTTGTACAACCTAGCATACACCTAACACATTGGGCATTGCTCTCGATCACCCAAATAATATCAATTCGATTAATTGACATAAATAAAATAATCAAATCAAATTTGATATAATCCAACAAAATCGTATTTTAAATATAAAATCACATTTTATAAATAAAATCTTATTTTGTTATTTTCAATTGCATCAAATTGGGCTTAAAACAATTTAGTTTCAACATCTCAAAAATTTCAAAAATTAATTTTGGTTCGACCAAAAGGGCCCAATATCAAATATTGGCCCGAAAACCACTCGGGCCACCCGGGACAGGCCCGAAAAAACCATAGAAGTCAAAAACAGCCGTCGCATCGCCGCCTCGGAGCCTCCGCATGGGCGTTGCGGCGCCGCCCGCACGCATGCAGCCACCGCGCCGCACGCCGTGCGCGCCACCGTGCGCAACGTGTGTGCACGGGGGCGGCCACTTGTGTGACCAGTTCGTGCAGGTGGGGCGGCGGTGTCGCGTGCCACCGTGCGCGACAATCGCGACAGGTGCCGGCCAGTGGGCGGCGGTGGCACGCACCACCGTGCGCGACGTGCGCGCACGGGTGCCGGCTAGTGGGAGGCGGTGTCGTGCGCCACCGTGCAAGACAGGCATGCACGAATGCCGGCCAGAGGGCGCGGCGCTCGCCGCACGCTGCGTGCACAATCGCGTGCATCCCATCGCGAATCGCGCGCGGCAGTTGCGCACGTCGTGCGCGACGGGCGCGTGGTGGCGTGCGGCAACTTGCACGACGGTGGCGCAGCGGCTGCGCGGCGGCCGGAATTTGTTTTTTTTTTGTGAAATTTAGAGATCTGATGCAATATAGGTACAATATATGTATTGATAGATCTGAGCCGTAGCTCTGATATCACTGTTGGCGCAGCGGCGGATCCGGATCCCACTCCCGGGCTGCAGCGGAAGATTTCAAAATTTTGCACCGGGAACGGTCAATACATAACAAATACAGCAAATAAACATACATAGGTTGTTTGATTTTGTACCTTGCTGGCGTCTAGGCGCCTGGCTCCGACCAATTTCACGAGGAAATCGGCACTTCAACGGTAGGCGGTCATCGCTCTCCTAATCCGATCCACGACTGAAATCACGATCCCTTCGTCAGTCTGCACTAGAAAACGTGACGAATGTTTCATGGACGGAATCTCCTCGTCGAGACAGTCGGAACAAGTCCGACGGTGGCAACAGGCGGCGGTGCGCAAGGGCGGGCGGCGGCGCAAGGGTGGCGGCGGTCGAGATGAGTAGAGAGGGAGGGAGGCGACTTGCTCTAGGGTTTTCTGTAGTTATGTTGTGTTTGTAATGCAACCCTAGGGCCCTTATTTATAGACTTCGTATGGGCTTGAACCGGTTTAATGGGCTTGGATCGGGCCCGGGCCCAGGCCCAGGGTGAACATTCGTTTCAAGTCCATCACCGTGGCTCCATCATAATCCCGATCGGAGATCAGATCGGACCGATCTACACAGTTTACAAAACTGAGTATTATGATGCGAAAACAATTTTTCGGACCATCTAGTCCAAAATAACAGTTTGGCCCCTGCAAGTTTCAAGGATAGTCAAACTAGCCCAAACTTCAGGGAAATTGCATTTTGACCCCTGTTTAATTTTAGGAAGTCGCACTTCCATCCTTCCTCCTCCTATGCTCAACAAATTGAGCTTAATTTCCATGCGGGAATCGAGAAACCAGTACTTGTGTGACCCTCAATGGTTCAGGGATACAGCTAGCCGTGGGTCCACAACATTTGTGACTCCGAAACACATTTTCGGACTAGCCCATCGGATCATGGTAAAGCGTCTAGCAACATCGCCCCATGATCCCCTAGGTATCACTGATAGTGCCTGCAAGAACCAGTCGGTCATGGTTAGCGTACAGTACGGTCCTTTTAACACATATATCCCGATCAGATCAACGACCATTGGTAAATCGAGAGTCGCTAGAGATCCAATAACCATGCATACATCTCGGAGATCAAATAGTGACATCACGTGTGTTACTAGGTATACCCATTTACCTAAAACACATCTAGTACTCTGGCCAGAGATTTATCACACTATTATCTCCTCAGATAGAATAGGATATCCACGCACAAAGGCCAGCGGTGAATCCTCGACAACGAAGCATCGACTCCTACATGCATCGGGACCTCACCCAATCCCGCCACCTAATGACCCCAACTGAGTCGGTAAACGGGTCAAAGTGAGGCAACTATCATGTAGAGTCTCAATGACGTTTCGAGTAATAAGGGCTAATCTGTACAACCAAGACCTCGGACTTAATCCACTCGATAAATGGTAACCATTTGGAAAGTTCGAACGAGGATAGTTCGATAGATCACCAGGTCACTATCCATCTGCATGCTCCGAACATCACAATGTTCCCTACCAATGAAACGTGGTACTTCACATCACAGATGCTAGTCTCAAACTCGGGCGGCATTATCCTCATTTTGACGGCCCAATCGACTAGGAACGAGTTTAGAACACACAGTGACTATTAGATATGTTTCATGCCATCATATCCACTATCACATCTAACATACACTGGTATATTCTAGGTCTTTATCCAACACAATTGTTAACATTATAAAATAATGAAGATAAATAATGACATAAAAGAATACGAATTTCATAAATAAAGATCGTTTTACAAAGAGTCAATAAGAACCCACACGCCACAAGTTGGCTAGTTGGGCACCTACTCTAACAGATGATATCATATTTGGCTCGACTAATCCTAACCCTATGATAAAATTTCAAAGCTGATGCAGGAAAAGTTCGAGATGAGCATGATGGGGGAGCTGACATTATCCTAAGCCTACAATTAAAGCAACTTGAGGATGGAATTTTCATCAACCAAGCAAAGTATACCAAGGAACTTCTCAAGAAGTTCGGGATGGAAAAATGCTCTTCAGCAGCTACATCGATGAGTGCTTCAATCAAGCTGGACAAATATGAAGCTGGAACTGTCATTGAGGTAACCATATATCGTGGGATGATTGGATCTCTCTTGTACCTTACTGCAAGCAGATCGAACATTATGTTCACTGTCTGTATGTGTTCAAGATTCCAAGCTGATCTGAAACAATCAAATCACATAGCCGTTAAACGCATTCTTAAATATCTTAAGGGCACAAAAAACATGGGTCTTTGGTATCCCAAAGACTCAAGTTTCAATTTCATTGGATGTAGTGATGCAGATTACGCAGGTTGCAAGATTGATCGGCGTAGCACAAGTGGGACTTGTCAGTTCTTGGGTGACAGATTAATTTCCCGGTTTAGCAAGAAACAAACATCAATTGCAACATCCACAGCTGAGTCCCAGATTACCTAGCAGCTGGAAGCTGTTGTGCTCAGATTCTATAGATACAACAACACTAAGGGACTAGGCGTTGATGCAACTGAGGCACCCACTTTATGCAATAACACAAGTACGATAGAGATCACTCAGAACCCCGTGTTGCACTCCAGAACCAAGCATATTGACATCAGACATCATTTCATTGGAGACCATGTGCTGAAGAAGGACGTTCGGGTGGAGCATGTGCCAACAGATAAGCAAGTAGCTGAAATCTTCACGAAGCCTCTACCGAACGCTAAGTTTTCTTATTTTAGAAACATTTTAAGTCTCTTGGATATGTCTTGACTATGTTTTGTATGCATCTGTTCAGGGGAACAAAATAATTCAAACAGATAATACAATAAGTCCTATGTTTGTCTCCAAGCTGGTCAGCTCCGGCTGATCTTGTACAGCTTAGGGATATATATAGTGCGGTATTATCACGATGTTTGAATTAGTGTTTCCAAACTGATACATTAAACAAAAAATGGTTGAGATTACTTTGTCTTTTCAAATTCTTTTTAAAAATCGGCGGTCATCCTTTTTGGAATTTCAAATGTCTTTTAAATCTAAGGATGACACGTGTCCACTAAAACCTTCTCTCTCATCGTTTGTACATACTAAAACCCTTGATTTTCTCTATTTTCAGTACACTTTCAAAACTTTCAAGCATTCAAGCATTTTAATCGCAATCTTTCTATCAAATATTTCACTATTCACAAATTTCCGAACCCTTCAATCTTTGATATGGCTTCTTTCACTGTCGATGCATTGTAGGTGAACTTCGAATCAGTGCTGAGCATGGATAATGCAAGAATGGTGAAGATTTTCAAGTCGCTGGAGGAATCAGGACTTCAGGGATTTTTAGGTGTTTCGTGTTCAGTGTTTGAGGGAGCTTTAACTGAGTTTTACGCCAATGCGTCTGTGATTGCGCGTACGGTTGTGAGCACGGTTGCGAACAGAGGGTTGGTGATAAAAATGGATGTTTTTGTGGAGGCGTTTCAACTTCCGATCGAGGGAATGGTTAGTTTTTCAGGGCCACCGGCCAAGGCAGTTGTAAGGACCGCCAAGCACATAACCAAGATTAATGATAATTAATCATGATTAGTGGTTAAAATCATCACGATGATTAGCAGCTACAGATGAACAGCTTGGAGGCAAGCTGGGACACAAGCTGAAGGAGAACATGATGTGTTAGAGTAAATTTCAGAAGTTCTGATGGTGAAAAATAAAAGAGAGATGAAATATAAAAGAGATCAATCAGACCAAAGTGACAAGATCTGGATGAGGCTTACTACGTTTGTAGCACCCCGAAAAACCGTAGGACCACAATCTTAACCCTTTTATTTTCTAAGTGTCATGTTGATGTCTCCATTTTCAGATTTCAGCATAAGTTCATGTTATTTATTTAAAAAGCTGATTTCTTCATTTCAGATTTTGAGATACGACGCAGAAGGTTTCCAAGCAGATTTCGCCTCATGCACAACTCGAGCAGATTTCAGATTTTCATAGATAAATTTCTAACAAATGAGCAACTTATTACTTCATAAAATCTTTTAGCAGATTTAAAAATTAAAACAGTAAATGGGTGCTTTTTTCAAATCTTTCAAAATGGACAAAAGTTGGTAGGATATCCCATGCTTACTGTATTTTTTTTACCTGCTACAATCCCTCTCCCTTAAATTATTGATTTCGTAAAACAGAGCTCATTTTACTGCAAAGGATTTCCTTTCATTCTCTCAAAATTCTTCAAAGAGCTCATCGTTGGTGCTTGAGAGGACCATCTGTAGAAACCTGTTGTCTTCGTATTTCCAGTCTAAGGCAAGTAAAAGCTGCTTCTTTGCTACACCATTAAAGAATATATTGTTTTTCCTCAGTTCTGTGTTTGCTTGCCTGTTTATGTCCAAGATTAGTATGTCTATGTTCATGAATGGTTATGAAAATGAAAGATCGGGTTCACAGCATTGTTTTCTGTTTTAAAACTCTCCAGTATGTCTTCATGCAGAGATTGATGTTCTTTTTAAAACATTGAGCAGTACAGATTCTAGTTTATCATACGATTATGAAGTTCTTCTTTCTGGTGAATAGCGGTGTCTGGACTTGACTCCAAGTAATCGGAGATGCTGGTTGAATCGGGATTTTGTTCTATTTCGATAGGCGGAACTGGTATCTTCGGATGTCGTTCGTGATGCTGCAGCACTAGTTCAATAACCAAATCTGTTTTTCTACGCTAGCGACCTGTTTCTCTTATATAGTCAAATCTGATTTTTCCCATGTCAAATCTATTTCCCACATCTGAAGTCTGTTTCGTACCTAAACACTGTTTTCTACAGTCAAATCTGTTTTCCCGCTAGCGATGCTGAACCTGAAGTCAAATCTGTTTCACGCTAGCACTACTATTTCCGATAGCCAAATCTGTTTCGATGCTAGAGATACCATAGTCGAGTCTGCTTCACGCTAAAGATGCTGTTTCTTGACCACATCTATTTTAACGTTAGCGAAACCACTCTTATAGTCAAATCTGTTTCCATTACTAAGATCTGATTTGCACCCGAGTATTGTTTTGTTAACCAAATCTGTTTTAACCCAAGTAATAAGTTTCCAGTACTCAAATCTGTCGCTCAGTAAAGTTTTAAAGAGAAATGAGATTTTAAAGAAGTGAATCCAGATAATTGTTGATCTGACATCGATCAAATGTTTGTTTAAAGGAATAAATGTTTAGTTTTGAAGGATTTATGGCATAGATAACAGACGGTCAACACGGAAGGTTGATCAGCTGTCGAGAGTGTCAGTTGCCCTTCATATTGGGCTTCATGCCATATGGAAGTTGAGTTCAGAAGTAGCTTGATCAAGCGTCTACGGACCTAAGGAGAGCTTCAAAGCCATAAGTCAACAAAAAATATAAATGAGATCTGGGTCTTTTTCCCAAATCTGATGTTTACGAAAGAAGTTTATGTTTAAATGCCTTCCTTTAAACCATGTTATTTTATAATGCGATGTGTATGCCTGCATTAAGTGATTTTGTTACTCTCAGATTTTACTTGCTGAGCCCCTAGGCTCACTAGATTTTTTGGTGCAGGTGAGTCAGATCTGGGGCAGACGGGCGTCGGAAGCTGAGCCATCTGTGATGTTGTGTTTATCAAAGGCCGGAGTTTCCGTGTCCATAGTTACTAGTATTGTTGTTTTTTTATCTTTTGTCAAATCTGTATTAAGTCCATTACGACAATAGAGAGTTCATATAGAATTCCAGTAGTTGTAATATCGCACTTTGCACTTTACATCAAATCTGTTATCCACATCTGTGATGTTGTGTTTATCAAAGGCCGGAGTTTCCGTGTCCATAGTTACTAGTATTGTTTGTTTTTTTATCTTTTGTCAAATCTGTATTAAGTCCATTACGACAATAGAGAGTTCATATAGAATTCCAGTAGTTGTAATATCGCACTTTGCACTTTACATCAAATCTGTTATCCAGATCTATTTCAGCTATTTATGATTTGGCGCCAATTGTGTTTGTATTTCGATTTTTTTATGTTGTAAGAAATACAGCTTATAATAATTATCATTCAGCTCTTCTTTTCCTTTTGTTATGTTGATTCAACCCAAATCCGTTGACCCCATGGGCATGGGCGTCACAACTTGGTATCAGAGCATGGTCCTGAGATAAACACACACACTTCCGGTTGGAACAGATTTCGTCGACCGTTTCTCCAGAGCTGTGAGTTTTATTTTATGTTTCAAAACATTTGCCTTTTTAATTTAGCATGTTCTTATGTTCATTCGTGGTGGATATAGATTAAGATGTCTGTCCGAGGAAGAGGTAGAAGAAATATTCCCTTCGAATAATCCAGCCCAGATAGTAATGCTAGTATTACCAAACTTCTTAGGCTATTGGTAGAACAAACCGGCAGAGACGACGGCCAATCTTCTAACAGTAGAGGACCAAGTCACGATGACCCTCAGGAGAAGTTTCAAAGACAGAAACCAAAGGAGTTTAATGGTACAATGCTGCTGAGAACTGGATCAAGTCGATGGAGGTTATTTTTTAATATCTCCAGATGCCAGATTTGGATAGGCTCAGGTGCGCTATCTACATGTTGAGGGATGATGCTATGATCTGGTGGGAAGGATCCAAGTTATCTGTGGATTTGGAAAATCTTACGTGGGGAGATTTCAAGCGAGTGTTCTTCGAACAGTACTTCACAGCAGACAAGAGGTCTGAATTAAAGAGAGAGTTTCTAACTATGAAACAAGGAAGTATGAGTGTACAGGAGTATGTGAGGATGTTCGAAAGAGGGTGTGATTTTGTGCCTCTTATTGGAAATGATCCTGAGGAGAAGTTGAGCCACTTTGTGGAGGGATTGAAGCCTACATTTAAGCTGAATGTTAGGCTATCTGCGCCAAGAACTTACAGAGAAGCAGTGGATAGAGCCCTGCGTGTTGAGAGAGATTGGAAAGATGTGGAAGAAGAGAGGCAACAGAAGAGACAGGACTTCCAGCAGAAAGACCAACGGCCGTTTAAGAAACAGAACAAGAACCAGCAGAGACTCCAAACAGAGAAGCAGTGGATAGAGCCCTGCGAGTTTGAGAGAGATTGGAAAGATGTGGAAGAAGAGAGGCAACAGAAGAGACAGGACTTCCAGCAGAAAGACCAACGGCCGTTTAAGAAACAGAACAAGAACCAGCAGAGACTCCAAGAGCAGAAACCCCTACCAATCCAACCCATTAGTGCAGTTCCTGCTACCAACAATAGGCCAATGTGTCCCAAGTGCCAGAAGAATCACTCTGGTCCATGAAAACTTGGTCAGAACGTCTGCTACAGATGTGGGTTGCCAGGACATGTTATTAAGAACTGCCCAAAGTCAAAACAGCTGGTGACCAGTAGAGCTTTTGTGATGACAGCTGAGCAAGCCAACCCAGATTCGATGGTGGTTACGGGTAAGATCTTGATTGCTGGTATGCCCTCCATAGCATTGATAAATTCAGGTGCTACCCATTCTTTTATAGCAGCCAAGTTTGCTAAGAAGTTACCCATTATACCTGACCAAGTAACTACAGGCTTTTGCGTGATGGTACCCTCAGGAGAAGAGTTAGTGTCCCATGATCTGTTTCGAGATTTAGAACGTAGGCTCCAAGGGCGTTTTATTACCATAGATTTGATTGTGCTGCCTATGCCCAAGTTCGATATGATTTTGGGAATGGACTGGTTAACCAAGTATGGGGTAGTAATTGACTTTAAGTTCAGAACAGTAGTGGTCAACCCACCCAGAGGAGACCCGTTCATATTTGAAGCCAACCAGATTTGGAGGATTCCACGCATTATATCAGCTCTTAAGGCTCAAAGCTGTTTAAGGAAAGGTGGGATAGGATTTTTGGCAAGCCTATCGTCCTCAGCTACGAATAGTAAACCCCAAATTTCAGATGTGGAGGTAGTGAATGAGTTTCCCGAAGTTTTCCCAGAAGATATACATGGACTACCGCCAGACCGAGAGCTTGAATTCGCTATCGATTTAGTGCCAGGAGCAGCACTGGTATCCAGACCACCCTATCGCCTTGCTCCATCTGAGATGAGAGAATTAAAGGAACAGATACAAGATCTGTTGGATAAGGGTTTCATTAGACCGAGCACGTCACAGTGGGGAGCCCCGGTGCTATTTGTTAAGAATAAAGATGGGAGTCTGAGGTTGTGTATAGATTACCGAGAGCTGAATAAGCTGACCATTAAGAATAAATATCCCCTCCCTAGAATTGAGGATCTGTTTGACCAGTTGAAAGGATCAATAGTCTTTTCTAAGATCGACTTGAGATCTGATTACCACCAACTGAAGATTAAGCCAACTGATATCTATAAAACTGCCTTTAGAACACGCTATGGCCATTATGAGTTCTTGGTAATGCCCTTCAAACTTACCAATGCACCCTCAGCTTTTATGTATTTGATGAATAGAGTTTTCCAACCGTTTTTGGATCAGTTTGTGGTTGTTTCATATACGATATCTTAGTGTACTCCAAGACCAGATCTGAGCATGCAGACCATCTTAGGACGGTGTTTCAAGTTTTGAAGAATAAGCAGTTGTTTGCCAAGTTTAGTAAATGTGACTTTTGGCTGGAGAAGGTTGTATTCCTAGGACATATTATATCCAAGGAAGGATTAGAGGTGGACCCAGCCAAAGTAGAAGATTTACGCGATTGGCCAGTTCCCAAATCTATTTCAGAAGTAAGGAGTTTCTTGGGTTTAGCGGGATACTATAGGAGTTTTATTAAGGGATCTTCGAAGATAGCTGTTCCCTTAACCTCGCTAACAAGAAAGCAGGTTAAATATGATTGGACCCCAGATTACCAACTCAGCTTTACAAGTTGAAGCAAGTTTTGATAGAAGCTCATGTGCTAACCATTCCATCTGATCAAGGAAAGTTTGTCATTTATACAGATGCGTCAAATTGGGCTTAGGTGTTGTACTGATTCAGGACCGTAGAGTAATTTCCTATGCTTCCGGACAACTTAAGGATCATGAGAATAATTATCCCACGCATGACTTAGAGCTGGCAGCTGTAGTCTTTGCCTTGAAGATCTGGAGACACTACCTTTATGGGGAGAAGTGTGAGATATTCACAGACCATAAGAGCCTCAAGTACTTTTTCACCCAAAAGGAACTCAATATGAGGCATAGGAGATCTTTATAACTGGTGAAAGATTATGATTGTACCATCAGCTATCATCCAGGAAAGCCAATGTAGTGGCTGATGCTCGTAGCAGAAAATCTATTGGATTAGCCCAGCTCACTGTCCAGAGAACATTGGCTTATGATATTTAGAATTTTGGATTAGAGTTGGTGTACTGTGATCTTGGCAGCTCTCGCCATTCGATAAAATTTGATAGACCAGATCCAAGAAGGACAGATGAGAGATGAACAACTTCAAAAGTGGTTTAAACAAGATAGAGAGAGGTAGCAATCTCTATTTCTCAGAAGGAGGAGTAGTGAGATTTCATGGCCGGATGTGGGTGCCCCAACTAGAAACCCTAAGATCAGATCTGATGGCAGAAGCCCACGCAGCCCAATACTCTGTACATCCGAGGAGTACTAAGATGTATAAGGATCTCCAGAAGTTATATTGGTGGCCAGGAATGAAACGAGACATTTCCAGATTTGTCTCAGAATGTTTAACGTGCCAATTAGTGAAAGCTGAACACCAAAGACCAGCGGGAATCTTGAAGCCCCTGTCTATTCCAGAATGGAAATGGTGGGTGCATAGCTATGGATTTTGTGGTTGGTTTACCCAGAACTGCCTTAGGAACAATTCTATTTGGGTTATAGTAGACAGACTTACTAAGTCAGCTCACTTCTTACCAGTTAAGACAACGTATGATGCGAGCAGATACGCAGAGCTGTATGTGAAAGAGATAGTGAGGTTTCATGGTGTTCCAGTTTCGATTGTATCTGTTAGAGATCCGAAGTTTATGTCAGCTTTCTGGAAGAGGTTGCATAGAGCTTTGGGTAGTAAACTGACCTTTAGCACGACCTTTCACCCCCAGACCGATGGTCAATCGAGAAGGGTGATTCCGATTTTAGAAGATCTAATCAAAGCTTGCATTATGGATTTTTCAGAGAGCTGGGATTTAAAGCTATCGTTGGTAGAATTCGTGTATAATAACAGTTTCCAGGCTTCTATACAGATGGCCCCATACGAAGCTCTCTATGGTCGTAAATGTAGAACACCTCTTCACTGGGATGAGGTAGGTGAGCGAGCTGATTTAGGACCAGATGTGGTAGAGCAAACATCTGAGGCTGTTAGGAAGATTAGAGAACGGATGAGAGCAGCTCAGAGCAGACAGAAGAGTTATGCTGACAATAGACGACGAGAGCTGAGATTTGAAGATGGTGACCACGTAAAAGTAGCTCCTATGAAAGGAGTGATGCATTTTGGGAAGAAAGGAAAGCTGAGTCCAAGATACATTGGGCCTTATGAGATTTTGGACAGGGTAGGAAAGTTAGCTTATCGCTTAGCATTTCCACCGCATCTGTCTTCAGTGCACAGTGTATTTCATGTGTCAGCTTTGAGGAAGTATGTTCCCAACCCGTCGCACGTACCGAGCCATGAACCAATTCAGTTAGCACCAGATCTGAGTTACGAAGAGAGATCCGAGAGGATTCTTCTTCGAGAGATTAGGAAGTTGAGGAACCGTAGACCAATTCAGTTAGCACCAGATCTGAGTTACGAAGAGAGATCCGAGAGGATTCTTCTTCGAGAGATTAGGAAGTTGAGGAACCGTAGAATTCCTATGGTTAAGGTGCAATGGTCTAACCAAACAGAACGAGAAGCTACGTGGGAAACCGAAGCTGATATGCATAGTCTTTACCCAGATCTGTTTCGTAAGTAAATTTCGAGGATGCAATTTCAATAAGGAGGGTAGAGTTGTAGCGCCTTGAAAATCTGTAGGACCACAATCTTAACCCTTTTATTTTCTAAGGGTCATGTTGATGTCTCCATGTTCAGATTTCAGCATAAGTTCATGTTATTTATTTAAAAAGCTGATTTCTTCATTTCATATTTTGAGATACGACGCAGAAGGTTTCCAGGAAGATTTCGGCTCATGCACAACTCGAGCAGATTTCAGATTTCATAGATAAATTTCAAACAAATGATCAACTTATTACTTCATAAAATCTTTTAGCATATTTACAAATTACAACAGTAAATGGGAGCTTTTTACAAATCTTTCAAAATGGATTATTAGTTGGTAGGATATCCCATGCCTACTCAAGTTTTTTTTACCTGCTACAATCCCTCTCCCTTAAATTATTGATTTCGTAAAACAGAGCTCATTTTACTGCAAAGGATTTCCTTTCCTTTCATTCTCTCAAAATTCTTGAAGGAGTTCGTCGTTGGTGCTTGAGGGGACCGTCTGTAGAAACCTGCTGTCTTAGTATTTCCAGTCTACGGCAAGTAAAAGATGCTTCTTTTCTACACCATTAAAGCATGTATTGGTTTTCCTTAGTTCTGTGTTTGCTTGCCTGTTTATGTCCAATATATAGTATGTTTATGTTCATGCATGGTTATGAAAATGAAAGATCTGGTTCACAACATTGTTTTTCTGTTTTAAAACTCTCCAGTATGTCTTCATGCAGAGATTGATGTTGTTTTTAAAACATTGAGCAGTACAGATTCTAGTTATCATACGATTATGAAGTTCTTCTTTCTGGTGAATAGCGGTGTCTGGACTTGACTCCAAGCAATCGGCGATACTGGTTGTATCGGGATTTTGTTCTGGTTCGATAGGCGGACTTGGTATCTTCGGATGTCGTTCGTGATGCTATAGCACTAGTTCAATAACCAAATCTGTTTTTCTACGCTAGCGACATGTTTCTCTTATATAGTCAAATCTGATTTTTCCCATGTCAAGTCTGTTTCCCACATCTGAAGTCTGTTTCATACCTAAACACTATTTTCTACAGTAAAATCTGTTTTCCCGCTAGCGATGCTGAACCTGAAGTCAAATCCGTTTCACGCTAGCACTACTATTTGATAGCCAAATCTGTTTCGATGCTAGCGATACCATAGTCGAGTCTGATTCACGCTAACGATGCTGTTTCTTGACCACATCTGTTTTAACGTTAGCGAAACCACTCTTATAGTCAAATCTGTTTCCATTACTAAGATCTGATTTGTACCCGAGTACTGTTTTGTTAACCAAATCTGTTTTCACCCAAGTAATAAGTTTCCAGTAGTCAAATCTGTCGCTCAGTAAAGTTTTAAAGAGAAATGAGATTTTAAAGAAGTGAATCCCGATAAATTTTGATCTGAAATCGATCAAATGTTTGTTTAAAGGAAAAAATATTTAGTTTTGAAGGATTTATGGCATAGATAACAGACGGTCAACACGGAAGGTTGAGCAGCTGTCGAGAGTGTCAGTTGCCCCTTCATATTGGGCTTCATTCCATATGGAAATTGAGTTCAGAAGTAGCTTGATCAAGCGTCTACGGACCTAAGGAGAGTCTACGGACCTAAGGAGAGCTTCAAAGCCATAAGTAAACAAAAATTATAAATGAGATCTGTGTCTTTTTCCCAAATCTGATGTTTACGAAAGAAGTTTATGTTTAAATGCCTTCCTTTAAACCATGTTATTTTATAATGCGATGTGTCTGCCTGCATTAAGTGATTTTGTTACTCTCAGTTTTACTTGCTGAGCCCTAGGCTCACTAGCTTTTTTGGTGCAAGTGAGTCAGATCTGGGGCAGACGGACGGCGGGAGTTGAGCCATCTGTAGTTGTGTTTATCAAAGACCGGCGTTTCCGTGTACATAGTTACTAGTATTGTTGTTTTTGATCTTTTGCCAAATCTGTATTAAGATCCATTACAACAATAGGGAGTTCATATAGAATTCCAGTAGTTGTAATATCACACTTTGCACTTTACATCAAATCTGTTATCCATATCTGTTTCAGCTATTTATGATTTGGCGCCAATTGTGTTTGTATTTCGATTTTTTTTATGTTGTAAGAAATACAGCTTACAATAATTATCATTCAGCTCTTCTTTTACGTTTTTTTATGTCGATTCAACCCAAATCCGTTGACCCCATGGGCGTGGGTGTCACAACGTTGGATGTAGAAACCAGATCGGAACAAATTCAAACTGGTCAAGGAAAAACCAGATCAGAAGCATTCAGGTACGCTGGTCAAGGACAAACCAGCAAAGGTAATTTTGTCAAGCTGGTCAAGGTCAAACCCACTCTGGATATTGAGGAGTGCTGGTTTAGGACAAACCAGCTTGGTACTAAGTCATGCAGATACCAGTTCAAAAATGCTTAACCAGATAAGGGAAGTTCATTTCAAAAAATTCGAAGAGCAGAGAGCATTGAGATGAAGAGCAGAAAAACAGTGGTTTACAGTTGAGAATATAGATCACAAGTGGACCAGCTGGAGTAACAAATGGAATAACAGACCAGTTGGAAGATCAGGTAAGTAAACCAGCTCAAAGAAGAACGACTCTACAAATGTTATATTATGAAGATATGAGCGTACACAGATAGCTATTCGAATCAGTACAGAACAGAGACAAGAACAGATACTTCAAATCAGTTTGGATTTGATCATGTTAAGAACCCGATCAAGAAAAGCAGCTCAATCTTCAGAAATCATATCGGGAGACCATCTAAGCTAAAGACAACTTATTAAAATTTAATTTTGGAATGATTGAAATTTCGTACAGCTTGATATGAGATATTTGACCTCTCTGCTGTGATTTGTAGTCGTTGGAACTACTTTAAGCTAATACCAGAAACGCAGAGATAGGGTACAAATTGAAGACGGCGCAGAGTTGCTAAAAAGGATAATGCATTTAATGAAGATGTACTTTCATCGTACAGAAATTTAAGACGCCGCATAAAATTCAATTTGGATACTTTCAATGTGTCTACTGGCTACATTTATTACCGTTGTATCCAAAGGGTATATAAAGAAGAGAAGAGCAGCTGTGAATGGGTGACGAAACACGGGGGCAAAAAATCGAACTTACCTAACCAGTCTTTACAAGTAGATAGCCGAATTCATCTTGAACCAGCTCGCAATAAGTGACAACGCACAGATCGCTTTATTCAGTTCTATGTCACATACTCTTCTATACACACACTCTGTAGTGTTGAGATTTCTTTGTAAAATAAAAAACAGAGAGTGTAGAGTGCTAGATTAGCAAAACCAGCTTAGTGCTGACTTAGTTGTATTGCGAACCAGATCGTAGGTCTAAGTTTCGTTGGTTGAGTGGTAGGAGTTCTCGTGCCTACTGGTTGCGGGATCGGGTTTGTAGAAATGGTTATATAAATCAAATCTTCTAGTGAAATCCTTCCCATTGAGGAAGAAGGGGAGACGTAGGAGAATTTGCTCCGAACTTCCGGAAACAAATCTCTTACCTACACTTTTACATTCACGCATTCGATTAAATTATTCACTGATTGAATCGTGTTGTTTTCGCATAAAATCATTTCATTACACGAGACAAGCAGCAATCACTGGGAACCCTCCTACCTGGTAACTCGGCTGGAGGTTTGCGTCGAGCTGTAAAACTTTTGAAATGAATTTTCTAACCAAAAATAGCAAAGGAGTTCATTCACCACCCCACCCTCCGAACTCCCGAGCTTGTTTTCGATCCTTAAAAGTTGTATCAGAGCTTGGTTTCTCAGTGTTCAAACAATTTATTCATTTATATTCATTAAATATGTCGGTTTCTCACAATAATATTCCTATGTTTTCCAAGAATGAATACGACATCTGCAAGATCTTGATGCAGGCGCACCTAGCAGCACATGATGACGATATGTGGTTCGTAATAACCAATGGACCAATGCAAATAATGAAAATGAATACGGTTGTGGCAAAACCTATCGGTGCACCTCAGTGGATCGAGAAGCCCAGATTGGAATGGACCTCTGAGGACAAGAAGAAAGCAAATCTGGACAACGTCGCCAAGGATATACTATACAAAACGCTAGAAACAACATGTTTAGAAAAATCCAAACGTGCACAACGGCGAAAGAAATCTGGGAAAAGTTGACCCAGATTTGCGAGGGAAATGAAGAGACAAAAGAAAACAAACTGATCGTGGCTCTACAAAAATTTGAACTATTCAAAATGAAGCCAAATGAGACCATGGCCGAGTTCGATGAACGGTTCAGCACTTTGGTGATTTAGCTGGCCAGACTGAACAAATCATACAGCAACAGGGAGCTGGCCCTGAAAGTGATGCGAGCACTTCCCAAGGAATGGGATGTGAAAACAATGGCCACGCGAGAATCAAAGGACCTGAACAATATGGAGCTGCATGACTTATTTGCCAATCTAAAGGCTTAAGAGTTTGAGCTGGAAACTAGAGCATAGTATGAGCCATCCACTTCGCAACCAACTAGAGCTCTTGCTGCTAAGATCCCAGAACAGAGTCATGTTCTACAAGCAACAGATCGGTAGAGGATATGAGCAATGATGAAATGTCCTTGTTCATAAGAAAATTCGGGAAATTTATGCGAAAGCACAATTCTAAAACCCTCCTCTTTTGACTCTAGAAAAAGAATTTTAACACTCCTTATGATGATAAATGCTATAACTGTGGCAGGCCTGGTCACTTGATGGCTGATTGCAGGAAGCCAAGGAGAGATGCAAAGAAGCGACCATATCGCAACACAAGCAAAGACAAGAAGGAGAAGAAGCTCTATCGAAAGGAGAGAATCGAAAAAGCGATGGTTGTAGAGGAAAATAAGAGTTCATGGGCTGATTCGGATTCAGAGGAATCAAGCGAAAGTGAAGATGAAGTACAGTGTCTCATGGCCGATGACATTGAGGAGGGATTTGATATTTCTAGTTCTGAATTCACATATGAGGACCTTGTCACTGCACTAAATGAAATGGTCCTATAATATAAAAATCTTTCTCAATCATTCGAGGAAGTTAAATCCGAAAGAGAGAGCTGTGAAATGAACGCTGAGCTGGTTGGCTCGAGCAATATGCAAGCTGCTCTAAGTAAGCTTGTAACTGAGAATGAAGAACTTAGAAGCAAGTCCAAGGAGATGCTGAGTGAGAACCAGCGATTGGCTGGTATAATAAGCTCCTGGACCAGGTCTTCTTCCTCACTACAAAAACTGCATGAAGCTACAAAGCCATCTGGTGATAGAATCGGATTGGGCTATAATAGCGATGAAGGCAGTACGGTAGAAATCAGTAGTACTCCAAGGCTGGATAGGACAAAGTTTAAAACAATGAACTTTGTAAAATCTAGCGCGGGACAGCCTGAAGAGGCACATTCTGGTGAATTAAAGATAGCAGCTGAGCCTACGATCTGGAAAGGAAGATATTGTGGGCTAGGGTATACTGTTCCTAAGAAGCCTCGAAAGAGCTGGCTAAACAAAAGAATTGTACAGATGCGGGATAAACTCAAATCTGGTGGTATAAAACAAGGTCAGTTCTCTCGAACTTCAATGAATTATAGGCAGTACGGGCCTCAATATCATAAGTCCAGAGCAAATGGTCCACATGCTGCATATCATTCCCCATCCAGATCGAAGAGCACACACGGACCACACAAGTTCTTTGATGCACACACTGGTAAATGGGTAAAGATTATCCAAGTGTGGGTCCCAAAAGGTCTAATCAAATCGGGACCCAAATGAATAAAAGGGTACCAAATTTTCTTGACTTGTGATTGAAGGAACAACAGGTATCAAGATTGGAGCAATCAACATGGTATCTGGACAGTGGATGTGCAAAGGCACATCACTGGCGATGCCAAGCTGCTCACAGATATCCCCCATCCAGATCGAAGAGCACACACGGACCACACAAGTTCTTTGATGCACACACTGGTAAATGGGTAAAGATTATCCAAGTGTGGGTCCCAAAAGGTCTAATCAAATCGGGACCCAAATGAATAAAAGGGTACCAAATTTTCTTGACTTGTGATTGAAGGAACAACAGGTATCAAGATTGGAGCAATCAACATGGTATCTGGACAGTGGATGTGCAAAGGCACATCACTGGCGATGCCAAGCTGCTCACAGATATCAAATCCTACAATGGACCCAAGATCACCTTCGATGATAACTCAAACGGTAACACCGTGGGTAAGATTAAGCTTACCCATGATAATTTCACTATCAAAAAAATTCTCCTTGTAGAGAACTTGTGCTACAACTTGATAAGTCTCAGTCAGTTGTGTGACAGTAATTACTCAGTTAAATTTCGGAAGCACACATGCACGGTTCTAAATCCGGAAGGTCTGATTGTACTAGTAGGTTATCGATCTGGAAATCCTTACAAAGTTTACTGGTCAGATCAACTGCATACAGAAAAAACATGCCTAGTAGCTGACTCTTCAAAGAGTTGGTTATGGCATCCACGGATGAACCATCTGAACTTTAAAACTATTGTCAATCTAAGTAAGTGTGAGTTCGTTGATGGCTTGCCCAAGCTAAAGTTTTCAAAAGATAAGATTTTCTCTGCCTGTCAGCTGTGTAAACATTTAAAGTCTACTTTCAAAACAAGAGGCAATAATAAAACCTCACGTAAGCTGGATCTTTTACACATGGATCTTTTTGATCCAATACCCGTAACCCGCAGGGGGAATGAAATACACCCTTGTTGTTGATGACTTTTCAAAATTTACTTGGGTGTTTTTTTAAAATCAAAAGATCAAACAGACAACCAGCTGATCATGCTCTTAAAACGCCTTCAAAATGAGCAATCTTGTAATGTCAACCGGATTAGGAGTGATAGAGGAACATAGTTTTTAACTTTTAAAATCTCCTCCTATCTAGATGATATTGAACATGAGTTGTCTGCAGCTAGAACACCTCAGCAAAACGGGTTGACTGAGCATCAAAACCGCACTTTAAAAGAAGCTGCTACAACTATGATTGCCGATTCCGGAATTTCAAACAAATTTTGGGTTGAAGCTGTCAATACAGCTTGCTATACTCAAAACATATCGATGATAAACAAGCGACATGGAGTTACTCCATATAAGATCTGGAATGGCAAGAAACCTGATATATCGTATTTCAGGGTGTTCGAATGCAAGATGCTTCATCCATATAAATGGAAAAACATACTTACGAGCCTTTGATGTAAAATCTGATGCAGGTATCTTTCTAGGATACTCAGCAGTAAGCAGAGCCTATAGAGTGTTCAACAACAGGACACTTATAGTTGAAGAATTAGCACATGTCGGGTTCGATGAAACCAGCTTCAGATCAACCTCAGTGTCAAAATTAAATGATCTGTGCTCTCGCCTGGAGTCTACCAATCTTGATGAATCAAGTGATGACGAGGCACAAAATAAATGTCAAGAGGATGACCAGCACGCTCTAGACATGCCGGTTACAAACGCAGATATTCAAGCTGTTGAGCAAGCTGGTCCAAATCGTGATCAAGCTGGTGGAGTACATGAACAGTTTGATGAACCACACATAACAAGTGGTGATCTTTCAACAAGTGGTAGTCAAAACAATGAAGCTGGAACATAGGGGGAACATCACGAACCTTCTACATCATATACACCAGGTCTTCGGTGGAATAAAAATCATCCACCTGAGCTGGTTATCGGTAACCCTACTACACCTGTTAGGACACGAGGCCAGATGATAAACGAATACTTTAATTCTACTTTCATACCACACATTGAACCTAAGAAAGTAGAAGAATCCTTAGCTGACCCGAGGTGTATAAACGCTATGCAAGAGGAACTCAATCAATTTGAACGTAGTAAAGTATGGCATCTAGTTCCTAGACCTGATGATCAAAACATTATAGGAACTAAATGGGTCTTTAGAAATAAGTTAGATGAGAATGGAAATGTAGTTAGAGATAAGGCTAGGCTGGTAGCACAGGGTTATAGGCAAGAGGAAGGGATAGACTTCGAAGAATCCTTCGCACCTGTAGCTAGACTTGAGGCTATTATAATATTTCTTGCATATGAATCATTTAAGAATTACAAAGTTTATCAGATGGAAGTCAAAAGTTCATTCTTAAATGGCATCTTGAACGAGGAAGTGTATGTTACAAAACCTCCTGACTTCGTAGATCATACCAGACCAGTGCATGTGTACAAGCTTGATAAAGCGTTGTATGGTCTGAAACAAGCTCCGAGAGCTTGGTATGATACTCTGTCCAAGTTTCTTATTGACCATAACTTTGTTATTGGATCTGTTGACAAGGCACTGTTTACATTCGTGCAAAATGATCATGTCTTGCTCATACAGATTTATGTTGATGATATTATGGCTTTACTAATTCGAAGCTTTGCGACAAATTTTCCAAGCTTATGTAGGATAAATTCGAGATGAGCATGATGGGGAGCTTACGTTTTTCTTTGGATTACAATTAAAGCAGCTTGAGGATGGAATATTCATCAATCAAGTGAAGTACACCAAATAACTTCTCAAGAAGTTTGATATAGAAAAATGCTCAGCAGCTGCTACTCCAATGAGTGCCTCCATCAAGCTGGATAAAGACGAAGCTGGAGCTGCAGTCGAGGTAACCATGTATCGTGGGATGATTGGTTCGCTTTTATACCTCACTGCAAGCAGACCAGACATCATGTTTTTGGTCTGTATGTGTGCCAGGTTTCAAGCTGATCCAAAACAATCACACTACATCGCTGTTAAACATGTTCTTAAATGTTTAAAGGCATGCATAAAGTGGGTCTTTGGTATCCCAAAAACTCAATTTTAAATTTGATTGGTTATAGTGATGCAGACTATGCAGGATGTAAGATTGATCGGCGAAGCACAAGTGGGACTTGTCAATTTCTGGGTGATAGATTAATATCATGGTTTAGCAAGAAACAGACATCGATAGCCACATCCACCGCTGAGGCAGAGTACCTCGCAGCTTGAAGTTGTTGAGCTCAAATGCTATGGATTCAACAACAGCTCCGTGACTATAGCGTCGATGCACAGGAAGTACCCATATTCTGTGACAACACTAGTGCAATTGCGATCACTCAAAACCCTGTATTACATTCTAGAACCAAGCACATCGACATATGTCATCATTTCATTTGAGACCATGTGCTAAAGAAAGACGTTCGGGTGGAGCATGTGCCAACGGATCAGCAAGTAGCTGATATCTTCACCAAGCCTCTGCCGGACGCTAAGTTTTATTATCTTAGAAACATTTTAGGTCTCATAGATATGTCATGATTATGTTCTGCTTGCATAAATTCAGGGGGAACAACATGAGTCAAACAGATAACTAAACAGTCCGCTGGTTGTCTTTGAGCTGGTTAGCACCCTCCGAGCTGGTCCAGCTCGAGGCATGTACAGTGAGATGTTATCACGGTGTTTGATTTATTTGTTCTGGTAATATGAAATCGAACGGTAGAGATTGGGTTGCTTCTAAAACGTATTTCAATCGGACGGTCATCTTTCTGGAATTTCAAATGTCTTTTTAATATGATGATGACACGTGTCCCGTACAAACCCTTCTCTCTCACCGATCGTACATAAACTGTTCTACTTTACTTTTTTACAGTACTCTTTCAAATTTCGTGCAATCGAGCTTTCTTGCAAACAAATTACTGCATTTTTCGTGCAATCTCTCGCTACTCAAAATTCTCGACCCCTCACTATCAGAAATGGCCGCATCTTTCTCTGTTAACGCTATGCAGGTGTATTTCACCTCTGTGTTTTCTATGGAACACGCTGGAATGGTGTGTATGTTTAAGTCTCTGGAGGACACAGGGCTTGAAGGGTTTCTAGCAGCATCTGGTTCAGTATATGAGGCAGCTGTGGTTGAGTTCTTCGCTAACGCGAAGGTTATAGCAGGAACAATAGTAAGTTTCGTTACCAACAGGAAATTGGCACTGACAAAAGAGGTTTTCGCTGAATCTTTTGGGTTGCCAATTGAAGGGATAGTTGGACTTCTGGATATTCCAAAGAACATTGTGGCAGAAATGAGGAGTAGATTCTCTGGTTCCGATGTGCCGTTCCGGGCACCTAGTAAAAAGAAGGAACTGAAGATGGAGTTTCGAGTGCTACATGATAATTGTGGCAAAGGCTTTTTGTGTAAAGGCCGGGTCATTCGATATGGTAACGAGAGAAAATTTTGATCTAATGGTGGCAATCTCTGCTGGGTTGAAAGTAAATTGGGCTCAAGTGTTGTTTCAAGTGCTGGTTATTATGATGAACACTCATACCCATCAGTCGCAGGGGTTTGCTGTTCAAATAAGTGTTTTGCATGCAGAAACTTGTGAAAGCAGATCTTGGAGAGCTGGTCAAGTTGCACCCTCAAAAAATGTTAACCAACAAATCGGTGCACACATATATCAAGAAAAATTTGGATGTTAAACCAGCTGTTGAGTCCAGAAAACAAACAGAAGACACTGAAAGTGGAACTGAGGGTGGACAGCCTAAAATGAGCAAGCCCGTGGAAACACAAGAAGAACAGAAGAAGAAAAAGGCAGTTAGTAAAACGAAGAAGGCAGAAACGAAGGCAGTGGAGAAAAAGAAGAAGAAGCAAGTGAAGAAGGGGGTTACAAGTCAAACCATGGAGGCTGGGAGCAAAGTTGCTCCAACGAAATCCTCGTCTCAGACCAGTTCAGACTTGGATTCGTGCCCGCGGGGTGAGCAAAAGACAAGAGGTGGTACCAAGCGCAAACAAGGTACAGAATCATCGGACTCAGAGTCTATTGTATCTCTCCCTATTAAGCAATTGTGAAGAAACATCGTACGAAAAGAACCAAGAAAGGTGACGCCCACTGTTATGTTGGGGATCCGGATCTGCCCCACCGGCTAGGCAGCGGAAGAACAGAAAATAAACGGCCGGGAGACGATCAATACGAGTAATAAACAATACAATATCGTCATTAATAGGGTGTTCAAAACACTACCTTGCTGGCACTTGTGCTTGGCTCCAACCGTAGTTACAATAACGTCGGCTCTTCACGGTAGATTGCGGTAGAAATCGCCAATCCGGTCCATGAACAGAAACGAGACTCCTTCGTCAGCCTGCACTAGAAGGACTGACGAGATCTGCACGAACGGATTCTCCTCGTCGAATTGGCTGGAAAAGATTTTCCGGCGAAGCGACGGCGGCGCACGGCGGGCGGCGGCGGCGGCGGCGCACGACGGGCGGCGGCGGCGGCGGCGGCGTATATGGATAGGAGGGGCGGCTATTTGCTTCTAGGGTTAGGGTTAATTTTAGTCTAGTATGTCATAAGTGAAGCTTAGTCTAATTAAATAGACTTAAGTGTTGGACTTGGACCGGCCCAATGGGCCCGGGTCCAACGGATGAACATTCAGTTCATCTCTACCACTGAGACTTCACCGTAACTCCGATCGCCGATCAGATCGGACCGATCGATTCAGTTTCCAAAACTGAATAATATGATCTGAAAAACCATTTTTCAGAACCCCAGTGCAAAATGACCGTTTTGCCCCTCA
>KV004063.1:154035-174869 GCA_001598015.1 Dorcoceras hygrometricum | reverse complement strand
ATCAAATCCCTGCCATATTGCATCTAAGTCTCGAATTGCAGATCAAAAACTAAAACTTTTGAAGCAAGCCGCCGGCCGCCACCATGTGCGGCGACGACCACCGCGTCGCGCGCTGGCCGCGTGATGGGCATCTTCACGTCGCGCGCTGGCCGCGCGATTGGAGCAAGGTGGCCGGCCGCTGGGCAGCGCTAGTCGCGCGACTTCCACCTACTTGTTAGAGTAGATGCCCAACTAGCCAACTTGTGGCGTGTGGGTTTATAGACTCTTGTATGAAACAATCTTTATATATGGTATTCGCATTTATTTATATGGCGTTCTTTACTTTAATTATGTGTGTAATGATTTACAATTGCGTTGAGTAAAGACCTAGAATGCACTAAAGAGTATGTTAGATGTGATAGTGGGTATGACGGCTATCATGAAACACATCTAATAGTCGCTGTGTATTCTGAACCTGTTCCTAGTCTATTGGGCCGTCAAAATGAGGATAAGGCCGCCCGAGTTCGAGACTAGTATCTGCGATGCGAAGTACCATGTTTCATTGGTAGGGAACATTGTGATGTTCTGAGCATGCAGATAGATAGTGACTTGGTGATCTATCAAACTACCCTCCTTCGGACTTTCCAAGTGGTTACCATTTGTCGAGTGGATAAGTCCGAGGTCTT
Source organism: Dorcoceras hygrometricum (assembly GCA_001598015.1). Lineage (NCBI taxonomy): Eukaryota > Viridiplantae > Streptophyta > Magnoliopsida > Lamiales > Gesneriaceae > Dorcoceras > Dorcoceras hygrometricum. The sequence goes on along the minus strand of KV004063.1, from coordinate 174,204 downwards.
GGTTGTACTGATTAGTCCTCACGACTCGAAACATCATTGAGACTCTACATGATAGGCGTCTCACTTTGATCCGTTTGCCGACTCACTTGGGGTCATAAGGCGTCGGGATTGGGTGAGACCCCGATGCATGTAGGAGTCGATGCATCGTTCTCGAGGATTCACCGCTCGTAGACATGCGTGGATATCCTATGCTATCTGAGGGGATAATAGTGTATAAATCTCTGGCCAGAGTACTAGAAGTGTTTTAGGTAAATGTGTTTACCTAGTTACACTCGCGATGTCACTATTCGATCTCCAAGATGTATGCATAGCTATCGGATCTATAGCGACTCTCGATTTACCAATGGTCGTTGATCTGATCGGGATATATGGATTGAAAGGACCGTACTGTACGCTAACCACGACCAACTGGTTCTTGCAGTCACTATCAGTGATACCTAGGGGATCATGGGGCGATGTTGCGATGCTTTACTCCGATGGGCAAGTCCGGAATTATAATTCCGGAGCCGCAATGGTTGTGGGCCCACGGCTAGCTGTATCCCTGAACCATTGAGGGTCACACAAGTACTGGATTCGAGATTCCCACACGGATACTCAGCTCAATGTGTCGAGCACGAGAAGAGGATTTTGGGAAGTGTGACTTCCTAAAAGTCAACAGGGGTCAAACCGGGGTTTCCCGCTGTTAAGGGGCAAAACGGTCATTTTGCACTGGGGTTCTGAAAAATGGTTTTTCAGATCATATTATTCAGTTTTAGAAACTAAATCGATCGGTCCAATCTGATCGGCGATCGGAGTTACGGTGAAGTCTCAGTGGTGGAGATGAACTGAATGTTCATCCGTTGGACCCGGGCCCGTTGGGCCGGTCCAAGTCCAACACTTAAGTCTATTTAATTAGACTAAACTTCACTTATGACATACTAGACTAAAATTAACCCTAACCCTAGAAGCAAATAGCCGCCCCTCCTCTCCATATACGCCGCCGCCGCCGCCGCCGTCGCTTCGCCGGAAAATCGTTTCCAGCCAATTCGACGAGGAGAATCCGTTCGTGCAGATCTCGTCAGTCCTTCTAGTGCAGGCTGACGAAGGAGTCTCATTTCTGGTCGTGGACCGGATTGGCGATTTCTACCGCAATCTACCGTGAAGAGCCGACGTTATTGTAACTACGGTTGGAGCCAGGCACAAGTGCCAGCAAGGTAGTGTTTTGAAAACCCTATGAATGACGATATTGTATTGTTTATTACTCGTATTGATCGTCTCCTGGCCATTTATTTTCTGTTCTTACGCTGCCTAGCCGAGGGGCGGATCCGGATCCCCAACATTTCATAGCATTGATTATAGCATGTTGCATGATTAGCTATTTTGATAGCTCTTCGTACTGAGGCTTGACCTCGTATTTCTTTTCCTGCTTTTGTGTTGTTGGGTCTGTGTTACCCATTTGCAGGATCTTTAGGTAACCAAGCTGGACCGAGTGGAGTGCTAGCTGGTCGATCCCCGTTTCCTTGAGTCCCAGTCTACTTTTATTATGTATTGAACCAGGGGATGCTCTGCGTTATTATGTATTGGGGATCGTTAATGATTGATATTTGTTGTTACCTGTATTGTATGAGTTTGAGTCAACTCGTATTTTGAGTATCGATACTTTGAATGTATGTTTTGAGTTCAGGCCCATATTATTTCGAAAAATTTTTAAGCCCTGTTTTTACGCTTCCATGATTATGTGCTTAATTGTGCTGTAATCTTGTGTGATTAGCACGGGGCCTGACATTTTTGGTATTAGAGCTTAAACTGGGATAAGCTCGATTTTCTTTGATCACACTCGAGTCAGTTTTGATTTGATTTTTGATTGACTCTGTGACTTATGTGATCTTTTATCTGTCTATGTGATATATCTATTGTGAGATCTTACCTCTAGATTTGTTTAGATGCCGCCAAGGAGAGGAAGAGGTAGGACGACTAGACGTACTGCGGAGGAGTCTAGGGCAGGTAGTGATGATGATGTTCATCAGGTTGAGAACGTTACTAGACAGATAGGCGAGATGGGGTTGGTCCTAGCTAGGTTTCAGCGGACGAACCCTCTGACATTTTCTGCAGCTGAGGGTGGTGCGATGGCTGAGGCTTGGTTAGTTCATATGGAGGAGTTGTTCGATACTCTTGAGTACGCTCCCGAGAAGAGATTGAAGCTGGCGGTGCTACAGCTGAGAGACAATGCACAGCGCTGGTGGAGAGGTACTACTTCGTATCCTTCGTGATAGTGGGGTTGTGATCACCTGGGAGAGCTTCTATGAGGCGTTCCGACAGGAGTATACCCCGGATTCCTACTACAACAGCCGGGAGCGGGAGTTTGACAACTTGAAGCAGGGTAACCTGCAAGTGGCTGAGTATGCCCGACAGTTTTCTGCGCTTTTGATGTATGTGCCACATGTAGCCAACCAGGAGAGAACGAAGAGGAACAAATTTCTGAAGGGCTTGAGACCTGATCTGTACCGGATGGTTTTTTCTGGGTCACCTGCGACCTATATTGATGCAGTGAACCGAGCAGTGATATTGAGGAGAGTCTTTTGGAGGAGGATTCTCCGACGCTGCCGACTACTGGACACACCTATCAGCGTGTTCAGGATGCGTCGCAATCTTTTTATTCTCCTCAAGGGTCGCAGCAGTAGTCGAATCGCCAAAGGTTTCGACCTCAGGGGAAACAATTTAAGAAGAATGCGAATTCGAGTTCCTCTGGATCTGTGAGTTCTGGTTCTGGCAGTGGTTCTGGTAGTGGTTCTGGCGGCATGCCTTGTGGGCAGTGCCGAGGAAGACATCAGACTTCGCAGTGTCGTGGAGTTCAGGGGTTTTGCCATAACTGTGGACAGCCCGAACATTTTCAGAGAGTATGTCATTTGTTTAGGGGTCAGTCTTCAGTTCCTTCACAGCAGGGATCAGTTGGTGGTTCTTCTCAGAGACCACAGTTTCCTGCCCCTACCCAGCGATCTGGATTCCAACCCCGTGAGCCTTCTAGGTTTGGAGCACCTTCAAGACCTCAGTTCCAGATTCCACAGTAGGATCAGGAGAACGCTTTGACGAGAGAGCAGGCTGAGGAGGCGCCTGGTATGATGATTACAGGTACATGCTTTATCTTTTATTTTCCTACGAGAGTTTTATTTGACACTGGAGCATCACACTCTTTTATTTCTGATATGTTTGTTTGTGAGCATGGGTTGAGTTCTTCCCCATTGTGTGATGTTGTTTCCGTGTCTACCCCTGCTGGTGTCAATCTGTGGTCCCGTGAAGTGGTGTTGGATTGTGTGCTTCGATTTGATGAGCATGTTTTGGTGTCCAATCTGATTGTTTTGGGAATCAGAGATTTTGATTGCATCTTTGGAATGGATGTATTGTCTAGCTATAAGGCTACTGTTGATTTTTTTCATGGTGTGGTGAGATTCCGCCCTGATTCGGGTGAGAAGTGGGAGTTCTACGGTGCTGATTCACGCTCAAAGATTCCACTGGTGTCCGCCATGGAGATGTTTAGCCTGCTATCGCTGGATAATGCTGGATTTATGATTTACGCGCTTGACATTTCCCAAGAGCCCCGATTGGAGTTGAGTGACATTCCGATCGTTCGAGAGTTTCCCAACGTGTTTCCAGATGAGATTCCTGGATTCCCTCGGAGACGTGAGATCGACTTCAGCATCGAGCTGGTGCCCGGTACCGTCCCGATTTCTAGAGCTCCTTATCGGTTGGCGCCAGCAGAGTTGAAAGAGCTGAAGGATCAGTTGAGAGATCTCTTGGAGAAAGGCTTTATCAGACCGAGTATGTCGCCTTGGGGAGCTCCGATTCTTTTTGTGAAGAATAAGGATGGGTCTATGAGGATGTGTGTTGATTTTAGACAGTTGAATAAAGCAACGGTGAAGAACAAGTATCCTTTGCCGAGGATTGATGACTTGTTCGATCAGTTGCAAGGATCGGTCGTGTACTCAAAGATTGATTTGCGCTCTGGTTATCACCAGTTGTGGATTAGAGACACTGACGTGGCGAAGACAGCTTTTCGGACTCGATATGGGCATTATGAGTTTCTGTTCATGTCGTTTGGGTTGACGAATGCCCCAACTATTTTCATGGATTTGATGAATCGCGTCTTCAGCGAGTACATCGATCGGTTCGTGATCATCTTCATAGATGACATCTTAGTGTATTTGAGGAGCTTGAGAGAGCATAAGGAGCATCTGAGATTGGTGTTACAGAGATTGAGAGACTCGCAATTGTACGCCAAGTTCAGCAAGTGCGAATTTGGCTTGATCGAGTTGTCTTTTTGGGTCATGTGATTCCGCGCAAGGGATTTCGGTGGATCCGAGTAAGGTCGAAGCAGTTCTTAACTAGGAGAGACCTAGGAATGTTTCCGAAATCCGTAACTTTTTGGGATTGGCTGGATATTACAGACGTTTTATCGAGAAGTTCTCCACAATAGCCAGGCCTATGATTCAATTGACTCAGAAGGATAGGAAGTTCGTTTGGACTGAGGAATGCGAGTACAGTTTTCATACGTTGAAGGATAAGTTGACTACTGATCCTGTTTTGGCTCTACCGTCTGGATCCGGAGGATTTGTTGTGTGCTCCGATGCTTCTCTCAATGGTTTGGGATGTGTTTTGATGCAGAACGGGTACGTGATTGCCTATGCGTCTCGACAGTTGAAGCCTCACGAGACAAGGTACCCTGTTCATGATTTGGAGTTGGCTGCGATAGTTTGCCTTGAAGATTTGGCGGCATTATCTATGTGGTGAAGAGTTTGTGGTGTACACCGACCACAAGAGCCTGAAATATATCTTCACGCAGTCTGATCTGAATATGAGGCAACGAAGTTGGATGGAATTGTTCAAGGACTTTAACTGTGAGATTCAGTATCAGCCTGGGCGGATGAACTCGGTTGCCGATGCCTTGAGTAGGAAAACCCAGTCTGCGATTCGTTTTTTAGTGTCTCAAAAGTCTATGAGCAGTTGAGTACTTCTGGTTGTCGATTCCAGCCGGGTGATCAGTACTTTATGGTTTCTTCGATTCAGGTAGAACCGCAGATTATGAGTGACATCAGGGATGCGCAGAGTACTGATCCATATATTCATGAGTTGAAGATTAAAGCCCGAAGTGGTCAGTTTGAACTTGCAGCAGAATTCAACAACGATGACGTCAGCAGAATTCAGCAATGATGACGTCAGCAGAATCAGCAACTTGCAGCAGAATTCAGCAACGATGACGTCAGCAGAATCAGCAACGTTAACAGTAATTTTCAGCAACGTTAACAAGCAGAATTCAGCAACGTTGACAGGAAAAATTCAGCAACGTTCACAACAGAATTCAGCAACGTTATTCAGCAACGTTTACAAGCAATTCAGCTGCCAGGACGCTATCAACCATTTAAAAGGAAATGAATATGTGGCTGAAATTAAGTCGTACTAATGGCTTCAATCAAGGGGACAAAATTAGTACTATTTTGGGAAATAGTACAATGTACAGAGGATGGTTGTACCAACTTGGAAAGAAGACAAATTAGCCATAACAAGCGCAGAGAGGAATTGGAATTAATCTAACGGCAATATTTGGGGAAGCAAATATATATACAAGAAGCACTATTGAAGAAATTGATTTTGACGGATTTTTGCAATTAGATCTCGTCCAAGCACGACGACGTTAAACTCTGTGTTTGTAGCCTTTCTCACATAGGCGTAAAACAAATGAGTGACAGTCGAGGGCTGGTGGAGTCTAGGAGTTCTCGTAGCTGCTGGTTGTGGGATCGGGTGTTTGTAGAAGGCCTACTTTCATCAAATCTTCTAGTGGAACCTTCCGAGGAGGAAGAAGGGGAGACGTAGGACATTGAAGTCCGAACTTCCATAAACAAATCGCACTGTTTGTATTCTTTACGATTTACAGTTCTGCATACGCTTTTACTTAGCACGCATAACACATTAAATGCACACTTGCACAGTAGCAGATTTCTGTGTAACAGAAATCTGTTTGCATCATTTTAAAAAATTTGGATTCATTTCTGGTGTTTTCCGCATGTTTTTATTACATACCAGATCTGTCTCCGGTGCTCTGTTTTTATGTTCAAGAACCCGAGGTATTGCACCTCCTTTAAATAGCAGCGCAAAATTTTTAATTTTTGACAGCAGCGCTTGCTAACATTAAATTTCCAATTTTCGGTCCTAAAAAAATAAATGTACACTGCAATTTGTTTATGGAAGTTCGGAGCTGAATCTTCTACGTCTCCCTTTTTCCACAAAGGAAGGATCCACTAGAAGATTTGATCTTACACCTAGTGTACAGATCCCATCCGACAGCCCTCAAGCTGCAATAATTCCTATCCACCAATGCACACCAGCTCGCAGGTTGTGTTTCTAACTAACCAACACTCCTTTTACGTCTAAGTGAGAAATACTACAATGAACTTGTTTAACGTCTCTGTTCAAATACTGATAGAAAATTGTGTGTGATTCACTCACTAATATATACAGCTCATCTCTCGAAACTATGAGAGAATCTGTGTGTGATAAGTTTACAGTGTAAGCTCACTCTCTCTTTTGTTTTCTCACACACACTGGGAAGTTCTTCTCTCTAAGCTGGTTTCTCGATGTCTTCCCAGGGTTGTGCAGTCGACTTGAATAATTCATTGAAGTTCATGGTATGTATACCAGCTCATACCTGGGTACACGACCATCTTGCACCTCTGCTGCCAGATGATTGTGCAAACTTGCGATTAGCACTGCTCTCTGTTTTGTGCTTCTCTGCACTTGTGTTCTGTTTTTCTCATCTGTTCATCACACCTCTGTTTTTCTCTTGATATATAAAGCCTCTTGTGCAAATCTATCCGTTGGACACAAAGTTGTAGCCGTTCAAAAGGCTTCTGTAAAGTTTTGACAAAGTTGTACCTAGTTGATAGGATCAATATGGATCGAAAAACAGCCTTAGGAGTTCAGAAGGGGGGTTGAATGAACTCATTAGTATTTTAAATTTTCGAAACCCTTTAAAAATAGTTTTTACAAGCGCCTCCCTTAACTTAAATCTGTGTTACCGATTTAAGGTATCTCAGTCAAATTGCTGATCTCTCGACTAACAATAGATGTGCGGAAAAAGTCGATAACCAGCGAATAGTGTAAACTGAAAATAATTGCAATAAGTAAAAGTGCAAGGTCAAGAGATTTGTTTATGGAAGTTCGGATATCAAATCCTACGTCTCCCCTTCTTCCTTTTCAGGAAGGTTCCACTAGAAGGCTTTGATGAGTACAGACACTGTAAACACCCGGTCACTGAGCCACGCTCCAAGTGAACTCCTAGCAATCTCCAAATACACGCAGACGCAGCTGCTGTTTACAAACACTTTGATTTTACTCAAACGGCTTTACGTAGCACGTTTGTTACATACTCAATCTGAATGATAACAGTGAAATACAATGGTTTTTGAGTACTGTAAATCTTCTGGTTCTTTTATCAACAAGAACTGTTTACAAATGTAAACCAAAAGATAACTCGAAGATTAACTCTATGAATCCGAACTGAATGTTCTTCGAGTTTTACACACTGTACTTAGGATATTTTTGCAATGGAAACGTCCAGTGAATATCTGAGAGCTTTTTCGTGAGTAATAGCGTAGGCAAGCAAAATGGCTCAAGAGTGATGAAGACGGAGAATCAACAGAGAAAATGTACGGAGAGCAAGAGGGCTTCCTCATTTAAAACTTCAGCTATTTATACCCTTTGATATCAACGGTCAGAAATATTCTCCTTTGCATATCTTCATCGTATCATACAACCGCATACACTTCTCCACTGAAGGTAAATTGTGCTTTGTCAGGGATGAATTGTCGTATAACCATATTTGGGTAAACATCGTATAACGTCCTCTGTGTACTGTGTACTATTACCCAAAATAGCTCCGACATTGTCTCCTTAATTCCAGGCATTTGCACTATTCAATCGTGATCATTTATTCTTTACAATTTAAAAATATGATAGCGTTTGAAGCTTTTCGTTCCTTACGCCTGAAAGCTCTTTCCATTAAAACAGTTCTTTCTCCCTTGCAGTAAGTCGCTATCTCGCCACTGCTTGTGTATTCGTAGCTGTCACATCTGAATGCATAGAAACATCTGAATACTTGCAACAGCTGAGTGCTTGAACATCTGAATGCTTCAACAGCTGAATGTAACAACTGAAAACTGTCTTGACATCTGAAGGCTCTGTTATACAAATATCCCAAAATCTGAATCGTTCCCTATTAATCACATCTAATTCAAAGTAGATTTACTCAACATCTGAATAAGTTCACTACTGAAGTAAAGACTTAAAACTGAACAAATACCAGAATCTGATTCCGTAGCCTCAACATCTGAACTACTGTCACAAATGAAATAATGAGATATCTGAATATTTGCAACTTCTGCGACTTCTGAAATACTGAGATCTGAATGAATATACCAAACTCTGTTACTCAAGTCTGAATACACTTCGCTCTAACAACAGATCTCTCACTGTAGCTTCAAGTCTGAATAACTGTTCCCGAATGGTCAACTCAGAAGTCAATGCTTAGCTCAGAACGTTTCGAAACTTAGAAATCTTCAATACACTTGTATGACGTCACGAAGTCTGAAATCCTAAATACACTTGGATGACGTCATGAAATCTGAAATCTTCTGCGAAAGCTTAAGATCATTTCATGGTCTTATTTTGTTATCACCAAAACTAATAAAATTTATCTTAACAATTTTCCCCTTTTTGGTGATGACAAAACTTAGCAGTCTTATGACTTATAGATGCAAAAATAAATTGCTCAAGTCTGCTAAAATTACGAAATTTATCAAGTACAAAAGATTTGTACAACAGTGAAAATCCTAGAACTGTCTCTTCCCATGGATCCAATATTCAGCATCTCTTTTTATAGGTCCACCACCACTGCCACCATTGGAATGTCTTTCTCTAGATCCACCAGAACCTCTTCTTCTTTTACTATCACCACCACCACCGGATCCTCTGCTACCACTACCCCCACTGGGTCTGTTTTGATCGTCTGGAGCCGGCTGAGGACGGCTGCTACCACCTTCCCCCTTTTTGGCATCACCACCCCGATTGATGTAATCAACAAGGAAACCAAGATGGGTTGAAAGGTTGAGATGATTTTCCTGTTCTTGCGCACGGAAGTCTAGCATTTCACTCCGAATAGTAGCAAGCTGCTCATCCATTGCCTTGACCTCCTTTCGAATATCTGCCAACTCAGTAGTGACGAAAGCATAGTGAGCACGAGTTCCTTTATGAAATTCATTCAATTTAACTGACAAAACATCGCCTTGAGTTCGGCCTTCTTGGCGAACACTCTTAATAGAATTTTGAATGTATTGATTCTTTTGATCTCGAGCTTCAGCAGAGGCTTTCGCAAGATTGTCGATTTTAAACAATAGTTCGCTCTTGAGATCGTTAAGACTTCTTTGCGTCCGCACCTGCTTGATAGATATCTGAGAGATAGAATCCCGTAGCTGGGCGAACGACTCTGTGAAAGCTGTATCAGTAGGAGCAGTAGATATTAAGAGAGGCTGATCAACAACTGTGTCTGTTCCTTGAAGAGCATCAGCCGTAGTGAAAAGCACGGGGGTATCCACATGAATATCCATTAAATCATGACTGGAGGAGGAATCTGAACTCTGAATATCATCCATCTGTACATCAGAATCAAAACTGTATCTGAAAGAAAAGGAACTGGAGCTAACTGTACAACTGTATCAAAAATACTAGCAGCTCCCAAAACTGGTCTAACCGAAACAGAAGCTGAACGGAGAATGCTGAAATAAACTGTTTGCAAGCCCCCAAACAAACTAAACCGAAGAAAAGCTGTACATAATTGGGACCAACCCCAAGTAGTGACGGTCGGCCGGCGATAACCAAAATCTTGAGCTGGCTAAACAACGGCAAGAGTGCGGCAAAACTTGAGTGAACCTACTGGCAGAAGTTTACCAGACACAAAGAATTCTGCCGCTTCTATACACACATCGGCAATCTCTTCTGCAGCAGCTTAAAGAAATCACTGACATGAGGAAGAGTATCTACATAAGCAATCTGAGGCGAAATTTCATTACGAATGATGCGCCGAGGTAAAGGCTTCCAGTAATCAGTGCATGGCTCAATAACCCAAGATCCATCAACACGGATCATGGTTCGAATCCAACATGAAGATCGAATATTTGCGTTTGATCGGGCGATTACAGCACCACGATCACGCTTTTTACCTTCAAAAGTTCTAGAAAACATGTCATTTCCCATCTAATACCATGTGCTTGCATCTCCGTTTTCAACTCTTCCAAGACAAAAAGATGAAGGTTGGATAACATAGCCAATACCTTAAGATCGATGGCGGAAGAAGATTCACCAGGAACAAAATTTGTCTTCCTAGCCTCTAAAAATTTTCGGAGTAACATTTCTCTATACTTGGTCAGTATGTACATCTTCCTTTGAAGGGCTACTCTGGTAGAATCTGTTTGCGCCCAAGTCAAGACCCGTTCCTCCTTCTCATAAATATCTTCCAATTTCAAAACAGCTAATCTCTTAAGACTGAAGGAAAGGAATGCATCTACTTCATCTATGACTTTTTTCCCACAACTGTACAAGCAACTCAATATCTGCAATAATCAGCGAAAAGATTTCCTTGGCCGGGTTCCCTTTGATTGGATCTCTCTCCTGAAGGGGCGCCTTCCCCTTATTAGCAGCAGGAATCTTGGGAAGACTGACCTTGTACCAGTCTCCTTCATCGACTCCCCTGATTGTAATACTTTTTCCAAACTGAATTTTAGTTACTTCGCCAGTGGTGGAAGGCAATGAGGAACCGTCGGGAATCGTCGACAAGTGTTCCTCAAGAGTCATCGACTCATCGTCAGTAGTTGGAACAGCATCTTATATTTCTGTTCCTTGATTCTCTGTTTCTTCTATAGGTTCCTCCACCAAGTAAGCAGCTGAAGCAGATTCAACAGCCCTGTTCTCTGATTCAGAAAATCTGACTTGGTTGCTTAGACGAGGACATCTCCAATTCCTCCTCTGACTCACTCCCCGTTTCAAACATACGATCAATTTCACTGGTGAAAACTTGAAAATCGAGAGCGGCAAATTCAGCAAATGAAATATCTATCATGTCCTCAGTCTCATCGGACCGCTGTATCATATGTTCCCCAACAACTGTTCCATCAACAACTGTTTCACCAAATCTCTGGTATAGTATCAGCTCTTGAACCCACTGGTTCCTCAACATCTGTATCCATCTGTGCAGTTTCAGTAATCACCTGAGCAATAATGTTGTCCACTTCATCAGCAGTTGTCATCTCCTTATCAATAATATTGGCTCCAGCCAACACGGGTTCCTTCTCAACAGTACATCCAATAGCTGTATCTTCAGCAGTAATTTCATCATCAGATCCTGCTGGCAGTTTCAACCTTCTCTTAGGCGCTTTGTGCTTGAGCTTAGGAGTTTGTACACCTGTAGTCGATTCAACAATTTGGAGTGGTACAGCCTCTTGTGCCACTGATACTAGTGCTGAATCTTTAGCTGCGACAGCAGCCTTCCCAACGCGAGTCTTCTTCTTCTTTACAACGGGCTCATATATAGTAGCAGCTGGTCTCTTCTTAGACACAATCTTCTTCACGGGTGTCTTCTTCACCCGGGTCTCATCCTCCACATTCTCAACAGTAATCTTGTCGTTGATAGCAATATACCTGCCAACAGTTCTGGCAGTCAAAATTTTGAGAGGAGGGAACTCCTTGGAATCGCCCAACTCCAAAGCCGGTATATTCTTCAACAGAATGCAAATTTGTATCGCATAGTCCCTGGCTTGCCTTGATCCAGGCGTGACCATGTCCTTGAAAATGTTAAACAACAGTCGTCCCCATTTGATTTGGATTCTTCCATTGATAGCAGTGATCATTAAAAATCTTTCATGAGTGCTCAACTGCTGTCAGGCCCCGTGCTAATTACTCACAATTAACACTAAATAAACGCATAAACACGGAAGCTTAAAATCAGGGCTTAAAAATTTTTCGAAATTATTTGGGCCTGAACTTACAAACATTCATTCAAAATATCGATAATCAAAATATAAGTTAACTCAAACTTATATAATCAGGTAACAACAACAATTCAAATAGAATACAGATCCGCAATACACAAAAACACGGGACATCCCCCGGTTCCGTACATATCATAAATATAACTGGGACTCATGGGAAAGGGGATCGACCAGCTGAACCTCCACTCTGTCCAGCCTGGCTACCTGAAGATCCTGCAAATGGGTAACACAGACCCAAGACACAAAAGCAGGAAAACAAAATATGAGGTCAAGCCTCAGTACGAAGAGCTATCAAACAGCTAAACATGCAACATACTAAAAATCGACGGTCCGTGATCATCGGGGCCCGTCAGCCCATCACAGCTCGGTGGTAGACACTTGAATCCGATAGTCACCACTCCGATGATAGCGTTGGACTTTTCAGGCACAACTCATCAGTCAGCCAGTCACAACGTGGCACCCAATCAGGTCATCAAATCAATCTGTCAAGGCTCAATATGTATGCATGTATGCCAATCAATATCAATGCTCAATGCATACAATGCACAATACGTAAAACAGAACATATATCAATCAAATCAACATGTCAGTTTCACGTAAGACACAGCAGCAAGTCTCACAACATCAATCATAGCATGTTCACGCCTAAGCTGCTAAGGGCTGCTCAATTCGTACCTCAATTCCACAAATTCTACCTCACTGATTTCACAAAAAGGCACGGCAGACTCACGGCCAGCAACCAGCTTTCTCCTGGCTTTGTTAATGCGAGGCAAAAGGTACCAGCAACTATAATCTGTACAAGGTACTCAACATCTTAGCTCAAATCTGAACCTGCACGCTCTTAAACCTACGGCCAGGACTCAACACAAGATCTACCTAGCTACGCAGGTACTAACAACAAGAGTAAGGTTCAAAACAATGAGGAATGCTCACCCAAAAGCTTAAACCCGCAGGGGAAACAATACACAGATTTCTCCAAAAGCTTCGAACACCAACAGCTTCGCGCCTCTACTCCAGCGTTAATTCAGGGTTCGAAATGGGTAGCAATCGAAAGATCTAAGCTAGGGGAGTCCAACGCCACCAAGATTGTCAAAAACAGAGGCTGGAAGCGACGGGTATCGGCGGTGGAAAGTTACGGTGAACAGTAGCAAGTCGAGGGTTTCGACAGAGAAGATAAGAAATGACGGGTTGAGAAATATTCTAAGTGTAATTCGACACTTCTATTTATTCCTCAATTCAATGGCTACTGTCTAAATCAAACGCCGACAAACACAAATCTCTGCATCAAAAGATAGTATCCACCAGATTCCTCAAACCTGCGCTTAAAATCTATCAGACTACACAGCGCTAATACTATTCTCGTGCGCTAGTTAAAACGACGGCGTATCAGTGACATCTTGTCTCTCCAACGGTAACACAAAACAGATCTCTCGCGCTCACACAATACAAAACATGCTAAGTGCTGGAAATCCAAAACGACGACGCAACAACTAACTGGAACGACGCCGCATCACTCAAACAGATCTTAGCGCTCAACACAACAGATCTCAGCGCTACTACTAAAACAGATCTCTCCTCAACTATGCGCGCTACACCAGATGTCAACTCCACATGTTGACCAACACGTGGCATCCTCCTACGCGCCCGCGCTAACGTCAGCACATCTCTTCACGCGAACTAACACCAGCGCTCAATACAACGAGGCCAGATCTCTCAATCCAGCGATCACCTGCTACAGTGCCGTTGACCAGCGTTGACATCTGAAATTACGAAATGCAAGCGCTTTACTCTTGGTCATCCAGACCTCACCAAAACGACATCGTTTTACTCAATTCTCGTGGAACTTCACGCAATGCTAAGGAAAAACAGATTTCTATCTAAATCTAACCAAATCAACTTCAAATCGCTACCAGATTTCACTCGATAAACCCGAACTAAAATCTGGACAACTCCAACTAGAGATCTGAATTTCCTAAAATCAGATTTCACCAAAAATCCGAAATTCCAAAAATCGAAAAATCTTAATTCTCGTGACTAACCCTACTCCAAAATCTGATTAATCACAAATCTTGAAATCTGATTCCTCACATTCTCCCCACCTTAAGAGATTTCGTCCTCGAAATCAAAGGCAAACCAAGGCAAAAACAATCAAACATTCAAATCAACACAAGCAGCTACTCAAATTCGAAGCTAAAACCAAAAATTTACGTGGAAAAATTCGCACGATCAATGCTCAAACAGATGAGTCCAGTCTTGCCTCATCTTCTCCTCAACTTCCCAGGTTGCTTCTTCTCGGCCATGCTTGCTCCATTGGACCATCACCAACGGAATTATCTTGTTTCTCAGCTGCTTCTCCTTCCTATCCAGAATCTGCACCGGATATTCAACATAGCTCAAGGCAGAATCCAGCTCAACTTCGTAGGTTCTCAAAACATGGGATGGATCTGGCTCATATTTTCTCAACATAGACACATGAAAGACATCATGCATCGCTGCTAACTCCTCGGACAGCCTCAATGTATAAGCCAACTATCCAATCCGCTCAATCTCAAAAGTACCAACGAATCTGGGAGCCAATTTGCCTTTAAATCTGAATCGCATAACACTCTTGAAAGGAGAAATCTTGAGAAACACACGATCGCCAACCTCAAACTCTAACGGTCGACGTCTTCTATTAGCATAGCTAGAGAAACGGTCTTGAGCAGCTTTCATTCTACTCCAAATCAAATCAATCTGATCCTTCATGTGCTGCACAAACTCCGGCGTAGAAAGCTGTCTCTCACCAACTTCTTCCCAAAGGTCTTTGAGCAGCTTTTCATTCTACTCCAAATCAAATCAATCTGATCCTTCATGTGCTGCACAAACTCCGGCGTAGAAAGCTGTCTCTCACCAACTTCTTCCCAACAAATCGGGGATCTGCACTTTCGACCATACAATGCCTTAAACGGAGCCATTCCGATAGTCACCTTGTAGCTGTTGTTATACGAAAACTCAACCAAGGATAACGAATCCTGCCAGCCACCGCTGAAATCCATCACAATTGCATGCAGCATATCCTCTAAAGTCTGGATAGTCCGCTCAGACTTTCCGTCTGTCTGTGGGTGATAGGACGTACTCATAGCCAATCTCGAACCCATTGCTGCCTGCAAACTCTTCCAAAATCGAGAAGTGAACCTCGGATCTCTGTCGGACACTATCGAAACCGGAACTCCATGCAATCTAACCACATGGTCGATGTACAATTTCGCCATTTTCTTCATAGAGCACCTCACATCGTAGGGAATGAAATGGGATGACTTCGAAAGTCTATCTATCACAACCCAAATAGCATCGCACCCCCTGCTCGATCGAGATAGATGAGTCACGAAATCCATGGCGATGTGCTCCCAATTCCATTGGGGCACCTCTAAACTCTGCAGCAACCCACCAGGTCTCATTCTCTCAGCCTTGACCTACTGGCAATTCAGACATCGAGCAACAAAACCAGAGATGTCGCTCTTCATACCTGCCCACCAGTAGTGAGACTTCAAGGCATGATACATCTTCCTTTCTCCTGGATGCACACTGTACCGACTACAATGCGCTTTATTCATGATGGCCTCCTTCAAATCAATCAGGTTCGGAACCACTAATCTCCCTCGAAAACGCAAACATCCATCCGAAGAAACGGAGAAATCGACAGACTGACCATTCTGGGCCTTAATCCTCAACTCATGGATATAGGGATCAGTCCTCTACGCTTCTCTAATGTCATGCAAAATCTGTGGCTCAACCTGAATCGTAGAAACCATGAAGTACTGATCGCTCGGCTGAAATATCCAATCGGAAGTACTCAATTGCTCATAGACTCTCGAAACATTCAAAAACGAAAGCATCGTAGGCTGGGTCTTCCTACTCAATGCGTCGGCAACTGAGTTCATCCGCCCAGGCTGATACTGAATCTCACAGTTAAAGTCCTTGAGCAATTCCATCCATCGTCGCTGCCTCATATTCAAATCATACTGCGTGAAGATATATTTCAGGCTCTTGTGGTCGGTGTACACCACAAATTCTTCTCCATAAAGATAATGTCGCCAAATCTTCAAGGCAAACACTATCGCGCCAACTCCAAATCGTGAACAGGGTACCTCGTCTCGTGAGGCTTCAACTGTCGAGACGCATAGGCAATCACATACCCGTTTTGCATCAGCACACATCCTAAACCATTGAGAGAAGCATTGGAGCACACCACGAATCCTCCGGATCCAGATGGTAGAGCCAACACAGGATCAGTAGTCAAATTCTCCTTCAACGTCTGGAAACTGTTCTCGCACTCATCAGTCCACTCAAATCTCTTATCCTTCTGAGTCAACTGAGTCAAAGGCCTGGCTATCGAAGAGAACTTCTCGATAAAACGCCTATAATAGCCAGCCAATCCCAAGAAACTACGGATCTCAGAAACATTCCTAGGTCTCTCCCAGTTAAGAACTGCTTCGACCTTGCTCGGATCTACCGAAATTCCTTGCGCTGAAATCACATGACCCAAAAAGATAATTCTGTCCAGCCAAAATTCACACTTGCTGAACTTAGCATAAAGCTGCGAGTCTCTCAATCACTGCAACACCAGTCTAAGATGCTCCTTATGCTCTCTCAAGCTCCTCGAGTAAATCAGGATGTCATCAATGAATACGATCACGAACCGATCAATATACTCGCTGAAGACGCGGTTCATCAAATCCATAAAGACAGCGGGGGCATTCGTCAACCCAAACGGCATGACAAGAAACTCATAATGCCCATATCTAGTCCAGAAAGCTGTCTTCGCCACGTAAACGTCTCTAATCCGCAACTGGTGATAACCAGAGCGCAAATCAATCTTCGAGTACACGACCGATCCTTGCAACTGGTCGAACAAGTCATCAATCCTCGGCAAAGGATACATGTTCTTCACTGTTGCTTTATTCAACTGTCTGAAATCCACACACATCCTCATGGATCCATCCTTCTTCTTCACAAAAAGAATAGGAGCTCCCCAAGGCGACATACTCGGTATTATGAAGCCTTTCTCCAAGAGATCTCTCAGCTGATCCTTCAGTTCTCTCAACTCTGTTGGCGCCAACTGATACGGAGCTCTAGAAATCAGGGCGGTACCGGGCACCAACTCGATACTGAAGTCGATCTCACGTCTCGAAGGGAATCCAGGGATCTCGTCTAGGAACACGTCGGGAAACTCTCGGACGATCGGGATATCACTCAACTCCAATCGCTGCTCTTGGGAACTATCAAGTGCGTAGATCATGAACCCAGCATTTCCTAGCGATAGTAGGCTAAACATCTCCATGGCGGAAACCAGCGGAATCTTCGGACGCGAATCAGCACCGTAGAAATCCCACTTCTCACCCGAATCAGGGCGAAATCTCACCACACCATGGAAGCAATCAACTGTAGCCTTATAGCTAAACAGCACATCCATACCCAAGATACAATCAAAATCTCTAATCCCCAAAACAATCAGATTGGAGACCAGAACATGCTCATCAAATCTAATCAGACAATCAATCACTACCTCTTGGGACCAAAGACTCACACCAGCAGGAGTAGACATAGACATGACATCACACAATGGGGATGAACTCAACCCATGCTCAAACACAAACAACTCAGATATAAAAGAATGTGATGCACCAGTGTCAAAAAGAACTCTCGCAGGATAATCAAATATAAAGCATGTACCTCCAATCACCATGACAGGCGTCTCCTCAGCCTGCTCTCTGTTCAAAGCATTAGCCTGAGCCTGCTGGGGAATTTGAAACTGAGGTCGGGAGGATCCTCCAAACCTAGATGGCTCACGAGGCTGAAATCCGGATCGCTGGGACTGAGCGAAAGACTGCTGTCGCTGCGAAGAACCACCAGCGGAACTGTAGGACCGAGCGCTTGTCGCTTTACCAAAAGCTATAGCTGGTGGTAACGGTGCAACTCCAATCTTTAAACCGGTATAGAAACACAAGCGCCACGTTTCGATCGCTCTACCTAGCAGGGGCAATTATTGCACTCCAACAATCCCCCTCCCAATAATTGCACTCCTGTTTATGGTTTCTTTTCCGATCTGTTTCCATCTTAAACTCATAGGTATTCTGTCTGGTCCGATACTCTTAATCAAGAGTTAAAACGCAATTAATCATAAAATGCGGAAGTATTTAAAAGTGGGTTGAATTTTTGCTTTTTGTACCTGAAACAAAAAACAGTCGAGTTAAAATATGTGAATACTCAAAATATAAAAAATAGTCCATCACTCAAACTTAACGAAAGAAATTTTCTCTAAAAATATATTTCAAAGCCATGTAGAGAGCTAGTCCTGCGACACTCGATCAACTCCCTAAGGGGCTCCACTAGCTGACGCTCCAGCGGGTGAAGCTAATCCACCCGGACGACCTGTAAATGACAATTGCAGTCCCAAAAGGGCTTGGGTCAAACCCCAATACAGAGAACAGAATAAACAACAATCAAAGTATGACTAAAATATGTTATGCTGTGCAATGCATGATTGCTAATGAAACATAATGGGTGCCACACAGAAGCCAAACGAGTATGATCATCAAAACCGAAGTGGCTACATCTTCAAGAGTTCGGGAGCTACCCAGGAAGTTAATAAAAATGAGGTGTGCTACCCCAACAACACCAACCATAATAACAACAACATCGAGAGTTTGGGAGCTACCACGACTGTCTCAATGCACTCCTCGTGAGTGTTCTATGCAATACCTCACTCCAACGATGCCATAACAAAAGATCTCCGAAGCTCAACTCAAAAACATCCAAAGGAATCAAGGCTCAAAATGAATGCATATACACATGGCATGATATAGAATGCAGTCACATAATTAATAAGTACAACCAGGCAATCGCACAGAGAATTCACACACATAGCAGATAAATCAGACTGTACGAAAACTATAAAAAGGTTCTCCATCCGTACCTCATAGTATTTGACCAAATACCTCAAACTAACACTAGCATCAAAACAAACCACACACTAGCGGCAACAGAAGACAGTGATGTACTGTAGTGACAGTGATCAGAAAGTTCCAAAATTTACCAGAACATCTAAAACGCTCACCAACAGAGCTAGCGATGTCCTAAAACTCAAAAATCATCCAAAACCAACATCAAAATCTGTAGGACCGAGCGCTTGCCGCTTTACCAAAAGCTATAGCTGGTGGTAACGGTGCAACTCCAATCTTTTAAACCGTATAGCAACACAAGCGCCACGTTTCGATCGCTCTACCTAGTAGGGGCAATTATTGCACCTCAACAGGAACCCTGCTGCGACTGTCCAGAAGACCGCCCTCCTATCGAAGGACACGCCCTAGCGAAATGTCCCGACTGACCACAAAGATGGCAAAGTCCTCTAACTCCACGACACTGTGAAGTCTCATGTCTCCCTCCGCACTGTCCACAAAATCCGCCGCCAGAACCACTGCCAGAACCGCTGCCAGAACCAGAACTCACGAAACCAGAGGAACTCGAATGGCCCTTCTTCTTAAATTGCTTCCCTCGAGGTCGGAACTGCTGGCGACTCGACTGCTGTGACCCCTGAGGAGACTGATATGACTGCGACACCGCCTATGCTGACTGAGAAGCACGTCCAGTCGTCTGCTGCACCGGAGCCTCGGGATCCATCAAACTCTCCTCAATATCAACCGCATTGTTCACAGCTTCCATAAAGGTCACCGGGGACCCAGACAACACCATCCGGTAAAGATCAGGTCTCAAGCCCTTCAAGAATTTGTTCCTCTTCGTCCGCTCTTGGTTCGCTACATGTGGCATGTACACCAAAAGCGCATAAAACTGCCTTGCATACTCGGCCACTCGCATGTTACCCTGCTTGAGGTTGTCGAACTCTCGCTCTCGGCTGGTGAAGTAGGACTCCGGGGTATACTCCTGACGGAACGCCTCACAGAAGCCCTCCCAGGTGATCATCGCCCCACTATCACGAAGCATCCTAGAAGTACCTCTCCACCAGCGCTGCGCGTCATCCCGCAACTGCAGCACTGCTAACTTAAATCTCTTTTCCGGAGCGTACTCTAAGGTATCGAATAACTCCTCCATCTGGACTAGCCAA
>KV004063.1:117685-134380 GCA_001598015.1 Dorcoceras hygrometricum | reverse complement strand
GCCCCACTATCACGAAGCATCCTAGAAGTACCTCTCCACCAGCGCTGCGCGTCATCCCGCAACTGCAGCATTGCTAACTTCAATCTCTTTTCCGGAGCGTACTCCAAGGTATCGAACAGCTCCTCCATCTGGACTAGCCAAGCCTCAGCCTTCGCACCAACCTCAGTAGAAGCAAACGTCGGAGGGTTCGTACGCTGGAATCGAGCTAAAACTAGTTCCATTTCACCTATCCGTCGAGTCACATCATCCACCCGATGAACATCCTCGTCACTATCTGGAGCCCTAGACCCCTCAGCGGAACGTCTAGATCTACCTCTCCTCGGCGGCATCTAACACAAGTCTAGAGGTAAGGCTAACAACAGATATAACATCAAGGCAGATAATAATCACATAAGTCACAGAGTCAATCAATAATCAAATCAAAACTCTGTGCCTAGACTCGAGTGTGATTAAAAGAAATCGATCTTATCCCAATTTAGGCTCTGATACCAAAAATGTCAGGCCTCGTGCTAATTACTCACAATTAACACTAAATAAACGCATAAACACGGAAGATTAAAATCAGGGCTTAAAAATTTTTCGAAATCATTTGGGCCTGAACGTACAAACATTCATTCAAAATATCGATAATCAAAATATAAGTTAACTCAAACTTATATAATCAGGTAACAACAACAATTCAAATAGAATACAGATCCCCAATATGTTGGGGATCCGGATCACGTCCCCCGGCTAGGCAGCGGAAGAACAGAAAACAGATGCCGGGAGACGATCAATACGAAAAATACAATAACAAACTACGAAATTCATAGGATGTTTAGGTGACTACCTTGCTGGCACATGTGCCTGGCTCCAACCGTAGTTACAATAACGTCGACTCTTCTCGGTAGATTGCGGTAGAAATCGTCAATCCGGTCCACGACCAGAAACGAGACTCCTTCGTCAGCCTACACTAGAAGGACTGACGAGATCTGCACGAATGGATTCTCCTCGTCGAATTGGTCGGAAACAATTTTCCGGCAAAGAAGGCGGCGGCGGCGGCGGCGGCGGCGCACACGGCGGCGGCTTGAGAGAGGAGAGGGGCGGAGGTTTCTAGTGCTAGGGTTTAGTGTTGTAACAAGTATGTTGAATTCTAGGTTTAGGCTTAATTAAATAAGATTAAGTGTTGGACTTGGACCGGCCCAACGGGCCCGGGTCCAACGATGAACATTCAGTTCATCTCCACCACCGAGACTTCATCATAACTCCGATCGCCGATCAGATCGGACCGATCGAATCAGTTTCCAAAACTGAATAATATGATCTGAAAAACCGTTTTTCAGAACCCCAGTGCAAAATGACCGTTTTGCCCCTCAACAGCGGGAAACCCCGGTTTGACCCCTGTTGACTTTTAGGAAGTCGCACTCCCAAAATCCTCTTCGTATGCTCAACACATTGAGCTGAGTATCCGTGCGGGAATCTCGAATCCAGTACTTGTGTGACCCTCAATGGTTCAAGGATACAGCTAGCCGTGGGCCCACAACAATTGCGGCTCCTGAATCACAATTCCGGACTTGCCCATCGGATCATGGTAAGAGCGTCTAGCAACATCGCCCCATGATCCCCTAGGTATCACTGATAGTGCCTGCAAGAACCAGTTGGTCGTGGTTAGCGTACAGTACGGTCCTTTCAATCCATATATCCCGATCAGATCAACGACCATTGGTAAATCGAGAGTCGCTATAGATCCGATAGCTATGCGTACATCTTGGAGATCATATAGTGACATCGCGAGTGTAACTAGGTAAACACATTTATCTAAAACACTTCTAGTACTCTGGCCAGAGATTTATACACTATTATCCCCTCAGATAGCATAGGATATCCACGCATGTCTGCGAGCGGTGAATCCTCGACAACGATGCATCGACTCCTACATGCATCGGGGTCTCACCCAATCCCGACGCCTTATGACCCCAAATGAGTCGGCAAACGGGTCAAAGTGAGACGCCTATCATGTAGAGTCTCAATGACGTTTCGAGTCGTGAGGACTAATCAGTACAACATAGACCTCGGACTTATCCACTCGACAAATGGTAACCACTTGGAAAGTCCGAAGGAGGGTAGTTCGATAGATCACCAGGTCACTATCTATCTGCATGCTCAGAACATCACAATGTTCCCTACCAATGAAACATGGTACTTCGCATCACAGATACTAGTCTCGAACTTGGGCGGCCTTATCCTCATTTTGACGGCCCAATCGACTAGGAACAGGTTCAGAATACACAGCGACTATTAGATGTGTTTCATGATAGCCGTCATACCCACTATCACATCTAACATACGCTTTAGTGCATTCTAGGTCTTTACTCAACGCAATTGTAAATCATTACACACATAATGAAAGTAAAGAACGCCATATAAATAAATGCGAATATCATATATAAAGATTGTTTCATACAAGAGTCTATAAACCCACATGCCACAAGTTGGCTAGTTGGACATCTACTCTAACACAATACACAAAAACGCGGGACATCCCTCGGTTCAGTACATATCATAAATATAACTATGTCCAGCCTGGCTACCTGAAGATCCTGCAAATGGGTAACACAGACCCAAGACACAAAAGCAGGAAAACAAAATACGAGGTCAAGCCTCATTATGAAGAGCTATCAAACAGCTAAACATGCAACATACTAAAAATCGATGTCATGAATGCATGAGGGCTACCAAAGAATCGGATAGCTAGATCAGTCCATCAACTGGCAACTCAAATCAAGCCTCTATACCACGCACAGCCAATCAGCCGATGGAAATCATCGGTCCGTGATCATCGGGGCCCGTCAGCTATCACATCTCGGTGGTAGACACTCGAATCCGATAGTCACCACTCCGATGATAGCGTTGGACTTTTCAGGCACAACTCATCAATCAGCCAGTCACAACGTGGCACCCAATCAGGTCATCAAATCAAACTGTCAAGGCTCAATATGTATGCATGTATGCCAATCAATATCAATGCTCAATGCATACAATGCACAATACGTAAAACAGAACATATATCAATCAAATCAACATGTCAGTTTCACGTAAGACACAGCAGCAAGTCTCACAACATCAATCATATCATGTTCACGCCTAAGATGCTAAGGGCTGCTCAATTCGTACCTCAATTCCACAAATTCTACCTCACTGATTTCACAAAAAGGCACGGAAGACTCACGGCCAGCAACCAGCTTTCTCCTGGCTTTGTTAATGCGA
Source organism: Dorcoceras hygrometricum (assembly GCA_001598015.1). Classification (NCBI taxonomy): domain Eukaryota; kingdom Viridiplantae; phylum Streptophyta; class Magnoliopsida; order Lamiales; family Gesneriaceae; genus Dorcoceras; species Dorcoceras hygrometricum. The sequence continues at coordinate 131,134 of KV004063.1, read as the reverse complement.
GGCAGAAGGTACCAGCAACTATAATCTGTACAAGGTACTCAACATCTTAGCTCAAATCTGAACCTGCACGCTCTTAAACCTACGGCCAGGACTCAACACAAGATCTTCCTAGCTACGCAGGTACTAACAACAAGAGTAAGGTTCAAAACAACGAGGAATGCTCACCCAAAAGCTTAAACCCGCAGGGGAAACGCACGGCAAAGATTTCTCCAAAAGCTTCGAACACCAACAGCTTCGTGCCTCTACTCCAGCGTTAATTCAGGGTTCGAAATGGGTAGAAATCGAAAGAGCTAAGCTAGGGGAGTCCAACGCCACCAAGATTGTCAAAAATAGAGGCTGGAAGCGACGGGTATCGGCGGTGGAAAGTTATGGTGAACAGTAGCAAGTCGAGGGTTTCGACAGAGAAGATAAGAAATGACGGGTTGAGAAATATTCTAAGTGTAATTCGACACTTCTATTTATTCTTCAATTCAATGGCTATTGTCTAAATCAAACTCCGACAAAAACAGATCTCTGCATCAAAAGATAGAATCCACCAGATTCCTCAAACCAGCGCTTAAAATCTATCCGACTCCACAGTGCTAATACTATTCTCGCGCGCTAGTTAAAACGACGGCGTATCAGTGACATCTGGTCTCTCCAACGGTAACACAAAACAGATCTCTCGCGCTCACGCAATACAAAACACGCTAAGTGCTGGAAATCCAAAACAACGACGCAGCAACTAACTGGAACGACACTGCATCACTCAAACAGATCTTAGCGCTCAACACAACATATCTCAGCGCTACTACTAAAACAGATCTCTCCTCAACTATGCGCGCTACACCAGATGTCAACTCCACATGTTGACCAACACGTGGCATCCTCCTACGCGCCCGCGCTAATGTCAGCAGATCTCTTCACGCGAACTAACACCAGCGCTCAATACAACGAGGCAAGATCTCTCAATCCAGCGATCACCTGCTACAGTGCCGTTGACCAGCTTTGACATCTGAAATTACGAAATGCAAGCGCTTCACTCTTGGTCATCCAGACCTCACCAAAACGACATCGTTTTACTCAATTCTCACGGCACTTCACGCAATGCTAAGGAAAAAAAGATTTCTATCTAAATCTAACCAAATCAACTTCAAATCGCTACCAGATTTCACTCGATAAACCCGAACTAAAATCTGGACAACTCCAACTAGAGATCTGAATTTCCTCAAATCAGATTTCACCAAAAATCCGAAATTCCAGAAATCAAAAAATATTAATTCTCGTGACTAACCCTGCTCCAAAATCTGATTAATCACAAATCTTGAAATCTGATTCCTCACAACTGCTTACCATTAAAAGAGAAGAAACTCCGCGCATCAAATACCAAATCCTTCGAAACCTCATTCATATCTGTCAAGCCGTCCACCGGCAACTCAAAAGTCCTTGCAAACAACTCTTCTGAAATTTCCACGGTTTTCCCATGTACGGTACTGACAACCATCCCGTCCCTGACGGACGCATTATGGAAGAACTCCACCAGAGCAGTTTCAAATATGGTCGCTGAGCAACCCAGAAATCCCTTAATACCAGATTCCACTAGGGCTTCGAACATATCCCCCATACCGGCGTGGTCCATTGCGAGAACAGAGTCAAAAAGAACGTGAATGGTGTTGCTGATAAGAGAAGATGCCATTTCTGTATGTTGATTGAGTGAGAGTATGCCTGAGAGAGAATCTGCAACAAGAGCACAGAGAGAGCAATACACAAGAAATGCTAGAGAGTAAATATGCGCAAGGTAAGTGTTAGAGTAAAAGGAAACACCGTAAATATAAACAATAAAGCGAAAAGGTACTAGAGAGAGAAAATATGGATGTGACGTTTCGCATGATGACAACCACGTGTCAATCATCCGATGGCACGATCAAATTTGGAAATGATTTTAAAAATATTTGGAATGATTTTCGAAATATTTACCGTATATTAAAATTTAAAAGACATGCGCCGATTCCTGATTACGTCACAGCCTTCGGATCTGATTTAATGTATCGGTAGGCATCAGCTATATATATATAGCATCTGAGTGTATCCAGATTCCACATATTCAGCCAACTCAGCGCTTAACAATTCAGATATGTTGTTCCCCCTATGACTAAGGTTCTCCCAATGCAAATAGCCTACCACATCTGAAAGTCCTCGTGTTCCCCCTGAACAGAGGACTCGCATCTTAGAAACACAGAAGCTGTTCAACCTGCAATTGTTAGCGCACCAACAGATCAAGGAAATTCTAAGAGACCCAAAATGTTTCTAAAATAAGAAAACTTAGAGTTTGGTAGGGGCTTTGTGAAGATGTCAGCTACTTGCTGCTCAGTCGACACATACTCCAGCCTGACATCCTTCTTGAGTACATGATCTCTAGTGAAATTATGTCTGATGTCGATGTGCTTCGTTCTTGAATGCAGTACAGGATTTTGAGTGATAGCAATAGCACTGGTGTTGTCACAAAGAATAGGCGCTTCTGAAGCATCAATGCCATAATCCTTAAGCTGGTGTTGAATACATAGAATCTGAGCACAACAGCTTCCAGCTGCTAAGTACTCTGCCTCAGCTGTGGACGTTGCAATAGATGTTTACTTCTTACTGAACCAGGAAATTGTCCGATTGGTGCTTCGCTGATCAATCCTACATCCTACGTAGTCTGCATCACTATAACCGATTAGTTGAAAGCTTGAGTCTTTGGGATACCAAAGACCCACGTTGGAAGTTCCTTTTAATTACTTAAGGATCCGTTTTATAGCTATATAGTGCGAATGTTTAGGCTCTGCTTGAAATCTAGTACACATACAGACAGCAAACATGATGTCTGGTCTGCTAGCAGCTAAGTAAAGCAGGGAGCCAATTATACACATACAGACAGCAAACATGATGTCTGGTCTGCTAGCAGCTAAGTAAAGCAGGGAGCCAATTATACCACGATATAGAGATACCTCAATGGAAGATCCAGCTTCGTCTTTGTCTAGCTTGATTGATGAGCTCATTGGGGTCGCAGCTGCTGAACAGTTTTCCATGCCAAATTTCTTCAGCAGTTCTTTCGTATACTTGGCTTGGTTAATGAAAATTCCATTTTCCAGCTGTCTCACTAGTAAACCCAGAAATAAAGTCAGCTCTCCCATCATGCTCATCTCAAATTTATCCTGCATCAGCTTAGAAAAGTTTTGACATAGCTTGGGGTTAGTTGACCCAAATATGATATCATCAACGTAAATCTGAACTAACAGAACATGATCAGATTTCACAAATTTAAATAGTGTCTTATCCACTGTGCCTATTGTGAAATCATGCTCGATAAGAAATATTTAAGAGTGTATCATACCAAGCTCTGGGTGCTTGTTTCAACCCATACAGAGCTTTATCCAATTTGTAGACGTGGTTTGGATATGTATGATGAGGTTGGGCAACATCACTTCCTCTGTTAGGATGCCATTAAAAAATGCACTCTTAACATCCATTTGAAAGATTTTGAAGTCTTTGTATGCAGCATATTCTAAGAACATGCGAATAGCTTCTAGTCTAGCTACAGGTGCAAAGGTCTCATCAAAATCTATTTCTTCCATTTGCCTAAATCTCTGAGCAACTAGTCTAGCTTTGTTTCTAGTTACTACTCTATCTTCATTCAGTTTATTTCTAAAGATCCATCTAGTTCCTATCACCGAATGATTTGAAGGTCTAGGTACAAGTTGCCAAACATTATTTCGCGTAAACTGATTAAGTTCTTCTTGCATTGCATCTACCCAGCTTGGATCTGCTAAGGCTTCATCTATTTGTTTTGGTTCTATATGTGAGATGAATGCTGAAATCAAAATGATTATGCAATAGCTGGCTTCGTGTGCGAACAGGAGAGTTAATGTTACCTATGACCTGCTCAGGTGGATGATTTCTATTCCACCGGAGATCAAGTCCAATTGGGTTTGCTCCTTGTTCCCTTTGAATATCTGGCTGGATTGTTGCATCTGGATCATCTGACACCAATTGATGGTTCGCGTTGTTGGCTTGTGTATCAGATTCCAGTGGATGTATTTGTTGTTCCAGATGTGAGCTAGATTCTGCTCTTCTATCAGATGTTGGTTGAAGTAATGAGGAATCTTCTTGCACAACATCTGCTTGAGCAACATCTGTTTGGACATTTGTGCATTTGTCGCTTCAGTTCCAGCAGCTGGCACGCTTGGAGAGATCTGATCCTATGTTGAGTCAACGTTAGTCAAATCGATGACTACTGGATTACCTGTCAGATCTTGTTGAGCATTGTCGTGCGGTGTGTCCAGCACTGGTTGTATCTCTGCTAAGTATCTTTGTTGTGCCACGTCATCATCTGAGTCATCAATTCCGGATGATTCTAGGCGTGTGCATAAATCGTTGAGGCTCGCAGCAGAGTTGGATCTAAAGCTTGTCTCATCAAAATCAACGTGTGCTGATTCTTCAACGGTCAGATTTCGATTGTTGAAAACTCGATAAGCTTTGCTCACTGTCCAGCACTGGTTGTATCTCTGCTAAGTATCTTTGTTGTGCCACGTCATCATCTGAGTCATCAATTCCGGATGATTCTAGGCGTGTGCATAAATCGTTGAGGCTCGCAGCAGAGTTGGATCTAAAGCTTGTCTCATCAAATACAACGTGTGCTGATTCTTCAACGGTCAGATTTCGATTGTTGAAAACTCGATAAGCTTTGCTCACTGCTGAGTAACCTAGAAAGATACCTGCATCAGATTTTGCATCAAAAGCTGTTAGGTGCTTTTTACCATTGTTATGAATGAAGCATCTGCACCCAAACACCCTGAAATATGAAATATCAGGTTTTTTGCTATTCCATATCTCATATGGGGTTTTACCTTGCAACTTATTAATCATAGATCTGTTCTGAGTGTAGCAAGCTGTATTAACTGCTTCAGCCCAGAATTTTTGCGAAATTCCGGAATAAGCAATCATAGATCTAGCAGCTTCTTTTAAAGTATGATTTCTCCTATCAGCCAGCCCGTTCTGCTGAGGAGTTCTAGCTGCTAAAAGCTCATGCTTTATCCCTAAATCTTCCAGATAAAAGTTAATTTTTGATTTAAAAACTCAGTACCACGATCACTTCTTATCCAATTGACTGTACAAGATCTGTCATTTTGTAAACATTTTAAAGTCGAATGAGCTGGTCAGCGGTATCAGATTTTGCTTTTAAAAACAGCACCCAAGTAAATTTTGTAAAATCATCAACAACAACAAGGGTGTAGTTCGTTCCCCCTAAGCTCGTTACGGGAATAGGACCAAAAAGATCCATGTGTAAAAGCTCTAAGCTTCGGGAAGAACGTTTACTGCCTTTATTTTTAAAATTAGATTTAATTTTTTTACCAAGCTGACATGCGGCACAGATCTTGTCTTTAGAAAAATTGATTTTAGGCATACCAGAAACCAGTTCATACTGACTCAAATTGGCAAGCGTTTTAAAGTTTAGATGGTTCATTCACTGATGCCATAGCCAACTCTTGGAGGAGTTAGCTGCAAGGCAGATCTGTTCAGATCCCATCTGCTCTGACCAGTTCATAATGTAGGTATTCCCCGATCTTTTACCTACCAACACATTCAGACCATTTAGACTCTGAACTGTGCATGTGTGCTGTTGAAAATTAACTATGTAACCCTTGTCACATAGCTGACTCATGCTAATCAAATTATAGCGCAAATTATCAACAACTAGGACATCAGATATGGAAATGTTACCGTGGGTAAGGGTAAGTGTTACCATGTGAGTTGTCACCAAAAACTATCTTTGCTCCTTTGTGTGGAGTAACATCTGATAGCAGCTTTGGATTCCCTGTCATCTGACGTGCACAGCCGCTATCCAGGTACCATATGATTGACTCATCTCCAGCTTTGTACCTGTTATCCTGCAATCATAAAAACAGACTTTGGTACCCAATTTTACTTGGGTCCAGATCGGATTACCCCTTTCGGGACCCATACTTGAATTATCTTAACAGTTTTCCCTGTATGATAGTCCATAATGGTCTGTGCAGAAATATTGTGAGATCTGTTGAGTGTTGGTTTGATATTTTGATCATTCAGATCTCTATGGGGCCGAACCTTTCTCCATTCAGATTTGACCTTCTTAGAACTGCGTCTTTGTTGGTTCGGAACAGATGACTTGGATCCAGCTTTCGCCTTTTCCTTGTCAAGTCTGTTCTTTAGCCAACTGGACTTAGTGTTCTCGTGTCTGACATAGCCAATACCAGCTTTTCCTTTTTGATTCAGCTGCCCCGAGATCTGATCATTATATCTCACTGACTCATATGAATCATGTATCGTACTGGCTTTGACAAAGCTCATATTTTTGAACTTGTCATATACCAGATTCGATTGAGTACTGGTTTCTCCAGCGCTGCTTTCACCATTATTGAAGCCCAAGCCAGATTTATCATTTAATGGCTTTTGAGCCTCATGCAGCTTGCTCAGAGAAACAGAAGACTTGGTCCATGAGCTCATCACTTCGTTTAACCTTTCGTTTTCAGCTTTGAGCTCACAGGATCTTAATCTCAACGAATCATTCTCAGCATTCAACTTACTCAACTCGATTTGTAAACTGTCAGCTTCGCCAAGTTCAACAGTACTTGGTTTCACTGATCTATTTTCAAATCCACGTTTTCGGCTTTGACTTCCTCGAATGTGTGAGAAATCTTATGGTACTCTTGGACCATATCATTTAGTGCACTGATTAGGTCCTCTCGTGTAAATTCAACATTTGAAAAATCGAATACCTCATCTTCCGAAGTTTGGTTGGCCATGAGGCAGTGAACATCTTCTTGTTCACTATCATTAGATGAAGAACTGGTGGATGAGAAATCTGAATCTGTGTCCGCCCAGTTTTTGTTGCTCTCCTCAGCAATCAGTACTTTGCGATCATTCTTTCGGCTGGGCCTCTTATCAGATCTTTTCCTCATTCTTCTTTCTTTGGATCATTCCTTTGATCTTTCATCTTCCTTCTCATATTTCTTGAATCTATCCTCCTTCTTTGGCCTGTTACAGTCAGCAGCAAAGTGTCCTGGACGAAACAAGTTTGATCAGTGATAACTTTATCATTTTTATGGACATTGCTGTAGTTAAAAGAAGGGTTGTAGGATCTTCTCAGATATTTCCCAAACTTCTTAACGAAGAGGGACATGACGTCATTGCTGAATTGATCATGAAATGAACCAGACTCTAGAATTTTTTTTTTAAAACATATGCGGAAGAAAACATAAACTGAAAGTATGGCTCGTTCCTTTCTAAAACATTTCTAAATCATTTTCCAAACAATGCCTTAACCATAAGAAATATTTGAAAACAGTAAAGCATCCATAAGGTGTAAAATCAACTGTGAAAAGAACTGATAATAAACATGTTTAAAATCAACGTCTGAAAAGTGTCTCATAGAAGAACTGAAACATAGAGGCGGTCACGGGGTACTGCTGCATCAGGTGCTCAGAGGTCCTCACGGCCAGTCGGGATATACTCATCGGCAGGATCATCACCTGTACCATTTAACCTAGTAAGCCTAGAGGCTCAGCATGCTCTATCGTAATACATAACAAAGTACATACTAATAAAATCGCATGCAAGCACATACTTGTAATTAAAATAACGTTAAAAGTGAATGCGTGCATGATCTTAAAACAATCCTTCAAACATTTCATATCATAACATATCATATAACATATTAGGCATGACATAGCGTAACCTGAAAAACGTATGAGTCGTATCCGTGAATATGAGCGAACGTATGACTGATCAGTCGGAATAATCAACGTACGTGGCGGTGTGGTTCACCCCGATATCTCACGAGAATCCCTATATGTCACACCTCCTAAAATTGCCACTTCACCATGTCGTGATCACATGGATCCATAGGCCCTATAATCACCTAAAAACAGGGGATCCCCGGGCTCGGCTACCCGGCTAACTCCCATCGTAGACTTTGCCACATCACTTCAATCCCTCGGGTTTTAACTTAAAAAAACATGCCTGATCATTTCATAAAATCTCATGATGCGTGAATTTCTTAAAATCATGTAATTTAAAACTTAGCCATTTAATGTATATTTAATCATTTCCTTGAAAACGTTTACGTACATAAAATACTACATATATACTTACGGGCTTCTACATTTTTCTACTACGGTCAAGGATTGATTCCGGGTCCTGGATCACCACTTCTAGACCAAACATCGCTTTAAACTCGGCCGATGAAACGAATGTTCACCGCTTTTTCCCATTTTTGTCTAATTTCTTTAAATTTTTTATTTCTTAAAATCAAGGCTAAAGGGACTAATAAAAATCAATTTTGACTACTAAAAATCAATTTGGGACTTATAAAAATCGATTTTGACTTTTAAAATCAATTAAAATCAATTTTGACCTCCAAAGTCGGTTTTGACCAAAAGATCGATTTTGACCAAATTAAATCCCAAAAATTTGATTCTAACTTAATTAAAATACCTAAAGCCCTAATTTTGACTAAAACTTAAAATTAGACATAACTTAAATTATTTAAAAGGTTTGACTCAATTTTGATCTTCTGGCTAATTTCTTTAAAATTGGACCTTTGACACATTAATTAAAATAACAAGTCCCTAGTTAAAATGATTTGGACCGATTTTAAAACATTTTGACTCTACAAACGACGAACCGACCCGGTCCAAATCATAAAATTAAACCTTTAAAATTTCTAATTTACTCCATCCTTTACTAAAAATTCAAACATTTAAAATTTGACTAAATAAAGATCCATTGATCAATTTTGACCAAATAAAATCCCAATGACCAAAATTTGACTTTAAAATTTGATAAAAATATTAGACCATAAAAAAGGATTTTGACTTTAAATTTTTTACTTTAAAATTTGATAAAAGTATTAGGCCCACAAATAAAAGGATTTAGACTTTAAAAGTTTGACTTTAAAATATTCGGCCAAATACGCTAAAATTGACAAAAATCCCATAAATCGAATAAATTCTAAAAATTCTGGAACACATCTTAAAATATGCTTAAAACATCAAATAAAATCATCCACAAACTTTAGCTGCCCCTAATACTCGAAATCTTAATTTTCACAAAAATGACCCGACACGGATCACTTCGATCAACAAAACGATAAAAATCATTAAAAATCTATTTCTTATCCAAAACACTCTCTGTTTTCGACCCACATCACCCTAACTCAATATACTAGGTAGTGAAACAAAAAAGAAACTCAAAAACGATACAGTATGTGACCAAACCGACGCCCGCAAGCTCACTGCTTGCGCGCAGACTGCAACCAGGACACGTGCTAGCCATAAAATTCATAACTAATTCGTTTATCGACCAAATCACCTCCCGTTTAGACCTACGTGACCCTAACTCAATGGGCTATATCAAACTTCACCACACAGACTGCATATAGCGACTTACCCGACTCCAAAAACTCTGCTATCATGCACAGACGACCAGGCAGGACACATGCTAATCATAAAATTCATAGCTAATTCATTTCTTGACCAAATCGCTTCCCGTTTGGACCTACGTGATTATAACTCGATGTACTAACTATCTGGACCATCGATTTTGGATCACCAAAATTCACCAAGGGGATGGAATTTTCGAAACTTGGAGCTTGAGGGGAAGGGGAGGACGGCCAAGTGATGGTAGAGGAGGCTAGGTTTGAAATCAATTGTGTTTTGGAAAATACTGGGGTGGCAAATTTGACCCCTATAGATTTAATTAAGAAAATGAATGGAAAATGACATGCTAGCCCCTCCATTTAATTGAAAGGATAATTAAAACTTTATCTTGGCTTTAAAGATTACTTATTTTCGAAATCAAGGCCTCCTCATATTTTAAAACGCCTTAAAACTCAATAAAGCAGCCCGTATAGGCGAAACACGGGTTCCCCTCCAAAATAATTATAAAAATCCCAATTTTCAGAAATTATTGCTTAAAATAAAATAATTTCATTCTTAAAAATCTAATAACTTAAAAATCTCAAATTATTTTCATTCCGATCGACCCTAATCTCGTGCACGCGTCCGTAACTCAAACAGGCTGAAAAACAAGTCATGCATACCATGCACATAAAAATAATAAATAAATCAAATAAGATGGCATGTAATCATCTAAAAATATTTTTCCCCTAGACATGCACTCATTTCTACGTAATCTGGATTTCGTGACGTTACAATCTCTCCCCATTATAGAAATTTCGTCTCCGAAATTAAGTTACGTACCGATAGCACGTCTGGGAGGCATGCATGCACACCAAAACCTTATCACGTAAATCTAAGTTCATGACTAAGCCGAATTTTAAAACTCTAAGGCCAAAAATCATGCAAGGTTAAAACATGCAGCATGCAAATATAAACATAACTCAAAAATAAAACTCACAGACTGGTAGTGCGACTTCTGAGACCCACGCAACAGGCAAGTACCCCACCAGAACCACCACTCTGATACCAACTGAAACGAACCAGACTCTAGAAATTTTTTTTTAAACATATGTGGAAGCAAAATATAAACTGAAAGTATGGCTCGTTCCTTTCTAAAACATTTCTAAATCATTTTCCAAACAATGCCTTAACCATGAAGAAATATTTGAAAACAGTAAAGCATCCATAAGGTGTAAAATCAACTGTGAAAAGAACTGATAATAAACATGTTTAAAATCAACGTCTGAAAAGTGTCTCATAGAAGAACTGAAACATAGAGGCGGTCACGGGGTACTGCTGCATCAGGTGCTCAGAGGTCCTCACGGCCAGTCGGGATATACTCATCGGCAGGATCATCACCTGCACCATTTAAACCTAGTGAGCCTAGAGGCTCAGCATGCTCTATCGTAATACATAACAAAGTACATACTAATAAAATCGCATGCAAGCACATACTTGTAATTAAAATAACGTTAAAAGTGAATGCGTGCATGATCTTAAAACAATCCTTCAAACATTTCATATCATAACATATCATATAACATTTAGGCATGACATAGCGTAACCTGAAAAACGTATGAGTCGTATCCGTGAATGTGAGCGAACGTATGACTGATCAGTCGTAATAACCAACGTACGTGGAGGTGTAGTTCACCCCGATATCTCACGAGGATCCCTATATGTCACACCTCCTAAAATTGCCACTTCACCATGTCATGATCACATGGATCCATTGTCAGGCATCGTGCTCTAAACAGAGTAAAAAGCCAAACACATGCGGAGCTTATCTAAAAGTGGGTAAAATTTTCGCTTTTAGGCCCGACGGTTTAAAACATATAATTTAAAATAGAACGATACTCAAAATAAGTTCCCAGTTTACAAACCAACAAAAGCAAGTATAGCATCAATACAAATAAAAGTATCAGACTCCACATCAGAATACAACAACAAAGCACAGGGCATCTCCTCGGCTACTAAACTGATACATACGTATATGCTATACGCTACTAGGACACTCAACCACCTACTGGGGCACCGCCACCTGGGTTTGTTGGGGATCCGGATCACACCCCCCCGGCTAGGCAGCGGAAGAACAGAAAACAGATGTCGGGAGACGATCAATACGAAAATACAAGAACAAACTACGACATTCATAGGATGTTTAGGTGACTACCTTGCTGGCACTTGTGCCTGGCTCCAACCGTAGTTACAATAACGTCGGCTCTTCTCGGTAGATTACGGTAGAAATCGCCAATCCGGTCCACGACCAGAAACGAGACTCCTTCATCAGCCTGCACTAGAAGGACTGACGAGATCTGCACGAACGGATTCTCCTCGTCGAATTGGCCGAAAACAATTTTCCGGCGAAGAAGGCGGCGGCGGCGGCGGCTTGAGAGAGGAGAGGGGCGGCGGTTTCTAGTGCTAGGGTTTAGTGTTGTAACAAGTATGTTGAAGTCTAGGTTTAGGCTTAATTAAATAAGCTTAAGTGTTGGACTTGGACCGGCCCAACGGGCCCGGGTCCAACGATGAACATTCAGTTCATCTCCACCACCGAGACTTCATCGTAACTCCGATCGCCGATCAGATCGGACCGATCGAATCAGTTTCCAAAACTGAATAATATGATCTGAAAAACCATTTTTCAGAACCCCAGTGCAAAATGACCGTTTTGCCCCTCAACTGCGGGAAACCTCGGTTTGACACCTGTTGACTTTTTAGGAAGTCGCACTCCCAAAATCCTCTTCGTATGCTCAACACATTGAGCTGAGTATCCATGCGGGAATCTCGAATCCAGTACTTGTGTGACCCATAGCCATGCATACATCTTGGAGATCGAATAGTGACATCGCGAGTGTAACTAGGTAAACACATTTACCTAAAACACTTCTAGTACTCTGGCCAGAGATTTATACACTATTATCCCCTCAGATAGCATAGGATATCCACGCATGTCTGCGATCGGTGAATCCTCGACAACGATGCATCGACTCCTACATGCATCGGGGTCTCACCCAATCCCGACGCCTTATGACCCCAAGTGAGTCGGAAAACGGGTCAAAGTGAGACGCCTATCATGTAGAGTCTGAATGACGTTTCGAGTCATGAGGACTAATCAGTACAACCAAGACCTCGGACTTATCCACTCGACAAATGGTAACCACTTGGAAAGTCCGAAGGAGGGTAGTTCGATAGATCACCAGGTCACTATCTATCTGCATGCTCAGAACATCACAATGCTCCCTACCAATGAAACATGGTACTTCGCATCGCAGATACTAGTCTCGAACTCGGGCGGCCTTATCCTCATTTTTACGGCCCAATCGACTAGGAACATGTTCAGAATATACAGAGACTATTAGATGTGTTCCATGATAGTCGTCATACCCACTATCACATCTAACATACGCTTAAGTGCATTCTTGGTCTTTACTCAACGCAATTGTAAATCATTACACACATAATGAAAGTAAAGAACGCCATATAAAAGAATGTGAATATCATATATATAAAGACTGTTTCATACAAGAGTCTATAAACCCACACGCCACAAGTTGGCTAGTTGGGCATCTACTCTAACAATCTCCCACTTGCCCTAAAGCCAACTACTCATCAGACGCAGTCTCATTGTTTCGCGATGTTTTTCAAACAAGGGTCCTGGCAAGGGCTTCGTAAGTGGATCAACAACGTTGTCCGCAGAGGCGACTCTCTCAACTGCTATGTCACCTCTAGCCACAATATCCCGGATTATGTGGTATTTCCTCAGTATGTGTTTGGATCTTTGGTGAGACCTAGGCTCCTTTGCTTGCGCAACGGCACCCGTGTTGTCGCAGTACACCGGGACTAGACCAACTCCATTAGGAATGACGCCCAACTCTTGGACGAAATTCCTTATCCAAACGGCCTCCTTAGCAGCAGCTGATGCTGCAATGTACTCAGCCTCAGTGGTTGAATCCGCGATGGTGTCTTGCTTGGAAACTCTTCCAGAGACAGAACC
>KV004063.1:90188-116712 GCA_001598015.1 Dorcoceras hygrometricum | reverse complement strand
TTGTTCTTCTTCCTTAGTTGTGATAGGTGTGCTCAGTTATCTTGAACTCTTGGCCTTGTGATGGGCGAGTTCTGTTTGTAGCTTGCTGTTGTGTTGTTTTTCCAGAGTTGTTGTTGCGATTTCGAGGACGAAATCCTTTTTAGTGGGGGAGAAATGTGAGACCTGATTTTGTATTAAGGATTAATTGTTGGAATTAATCGGCTGATTAAGAGATGTTGTGGTTTAGATCTCTGTTTTGAGGTTTGAGTTGCATTTTCGGGTTCCGTTTCGTGTGTTGAACAATTCTGGATGCTTTCGTGTTTTTGGGTTTGAGGTAAAAGCTGGTTTTGTGAGCCAGCAGCTGGTCGGTGGCGAAAACCAGTCGAGGCGCGTTTTGTAATGCAGCAGATGCGTTAGTGAATTGTGCTGTGGTCGCTGGTGAAGAGACTAGTCGAGGAACCAGTCGAGAGTTTAGTAGCGTGTTTTGTGTTGAGCGCTATACGTCGTCGTTTGGGGTATTGCGACTGGTACCAGCTGCGAGGAGTTGTTGCGTCTGGATGATCAGTCGAGAGCAATGGTCAACGCGGGTCAAAGTTTTGTAGCTTGCGACTGATTGTGTTTCGTATCTTGCGACTGGTGGTACGCTGTAGCCTGCAACTGGTATTTCACGAAAGCTATCGACTGGATGACGTCAGTTGTGCGACGCCGTTTTGATTAGTTGCGACGCTGCGTTTTGATGTTGCGACTGGTACCAGACGAGGGAAGCGTTGTGCGTTGTTTCGTCTTGCGACTGGATACCCAGCTGCTGGTAGTGCGACGCCGTTTAGAGGACCAGTCGATGGTTTGCCTTTTTGTGATTTTAGCGTCCGGTCGACTGGTTGTCCAGCTCTTGTATTTTCGAAGCAGCGTCCGGTTGTCCAGCTTTGAGAGATTGTTCGCTACTGTAGCTAGCGACTGGATTTGTTTAGCGTGACTTGAGATTTGTTCAGCTGTTGGTTCTTGCGACTGTTGTTATGGGAATTGTTGTGTCGACTGGTTTTGTCGGAGGACAATTCTTAGTGTTGTTTTCCAGTCGATGCTAGTGCTATTTATAGGAAGACTTGGTCTTCGTTTTGTGAATTCTTTTCCCATACTTAGCGATATTTCCAGCCTTTCGTTCCTTATCTTTTGAACCCTAGAACACTGTTCAGTCGTGAGCTTTCCGGCGATTTCCCGTCGTTTCTGGTGGTTGTTCTGCTCGTGCGAGGTAGCGTTGGACTCCTCTTGAGAAGCTCTTCCAATTCATACCAGTTTTAGAAGCTGTAGTTGGCTAGTCGAGGAACGCGAAGTTGCTGCCATTCGAGTGTTGCGTCGAGTTGGTAGAACTACGTTCTGGTTTTCGGTGAGACCTTGTTTCTAGCCTTAATTCTTAAGCTTTCTATGAATGTTTGAGGTATTTTGGATAGCTGGTCGAGGTGAGACTCCCAGCCGTGAGCTTGAGTAGAAATCTGTTAGATTTACGTTTTGTATGCCGTGTGTTTAACAGGCTTTTACCAGAGTCTTCGGGATTTCTCGCAGGGTTAGTTGTTGCTCAGTATAAGGTACGGGTTGAGCTTGTAATTTCAGCAAGGTGACAGCTTGGGTGAATTGTGAGATGGTTGTGTGTTATGTGTTGTATACATGCTGTTGGTATTGTTGTTGCGCATATGTTGATATGCTTGTTATTGTCCAGCATGTGCATACACGGTTTTGCATCTCATTCCAGTTTCATTGCCATCGTTGCGTCGTTCTTGTTCTGTTTCTTACCAGGTTGCGAGGGCGAGCGGCAATACCGCACTCTCATCTCCCTGCTGGGTTATGTTAGCCCCTATGCGCCGAGTGGCTAACTACCACAGTTCATAGGTTGGGCAACAGCAGGCCGAGTTGTTTGATGCATCTGGTATTCAGGTGTTGTGTCCTGGCGAGTGGCTAGCTACCACACTTGGAACACACCCAGTGCCCACCATTTGATGCAGATTCAGTCGAGCTATGCTTTGACTTCCTTTCCGGTTGGAGTCTTTGGGTTGTTGTCCAGCATCTCATGCATATCATCTGCATTTTATTCTTGTTGCTTATTGCTGATTTATAGTTGCTCTCCGTACTGGGGTTTGACCCCATGTCCCTCCGGGGCTTGGTTTGCTTCTTCGTTGTGTTGTTTTCAGGAAACCCAGGTTCTACAGCTGGTCGTGGGTTTAACCCAGCTGGTGGTGCCCCAGGAGGTGGCTAGTGTGTCCCAGTAGCATATAGCATATATATATATATGTATCAGCTGGCCAGGGGGATGCCCTGCGCTTTGTTGTTGTACCCGTAGGGGAGTTTGATACATGTTGTACTTATGTATGCTTTGTTGTTGGTTGTTTTGAATTGGTAAACTTATTTTACGTATTGTCGTATTTTAAATTATGTGTTTCAAACCGTCGGGCCTAAAAGCGAAAATCTTACCCACTTTTTGATAGCTTCCGCATTTGGTTGTCTGTTGTGAGCACGAGACCTGACATACCCACTCACCCCTACTCGCTCACCAAAACCAGGCGCATCAAACACTCAACCTGCTGTTGCCCAACCTATGAACTGTGGTAGTTAGCCACTCGGCGCATAGGGGCTAACACATCCCAGCAGGGAGATGAGAGTGCGGTATTGCCGCTCGCCCTCGCAACCTGGTAAGAAACAACAGCAATACAACAAGGCACAACTGCCGAAGTACCAGGCAAGATATAACTGAGATATGAAATGCAAGTGATGCGAATGCGGTATGCATATAACAACAATCAGTAAACACTGGCAGCCATACACGTAAACAACAAACAGCCGTCACTGCATTTACTCATGCCAACCTCACGCTGTAACAAGCTCGAATCCGTACCTTAACACTGAGCAACAATTTACCAAATACAAAGCCTGAGAATACTGACTCCAACCTGTAAAACATACGGAATATACAGGGAATCATCAACTCAAAACTCACGGCCAACACACAAAAGCTCACGACTGGGAGTCCAATGCTCAACCAGCAAACACCACCCTAATACAACTTAACAGGGAGCTAAATCACAGCTAGGAAACGAGATCTCAACAACTAAACTCGAAAACTACCTGTACGCACAACTCACGGCCGAGAGCAGTAGCTTCGTGATCTCTCCCCAGCGAACACTAGCCTCTGAAACTGGTATAGGGTGAAAGATCTTTCCAAGAGGAGTCCAACGCTACCTCAAACGTGAAAAACGGTGGTCGGAAACGACGGTAAAGTCACCGGAAAGCTCACGGTGAACAGTGCCAAGGGTTTGAAAAACAGAGAACGAAGTCGAGGGGAATATTTGCTAAGTATGGAATCTGGTGCTCGAAATCGAAGACCAAGTCTTCCTTAAATACATCTCGCAAAAACTGGTTAAACTATCCACCGACATAACCAGCAGGCACCAACAATAATTACAACCAGCAGAAGCAACAAAACCAACTGCTGAAATCTCAAACAACGAAAAAATCAAAACGACGTCGTAAAACACTACCTACGACTGGTTCTTAACCAAAAGCTGGACAACCAGACGACTGGTTTAAACATCGCGGGAAATCTCCAAAAGCTGGTACCAGTCGCAACATATAAAACGCAGCGTTGCAACTAATCAAAACGGCGTCGCACCGCTGACGTCATCAAATCTGGTCGATAGCTCTCGCGCAATACCAGTTGCAAGCTACAGTAGCGCACCACCAGTCGCAAGCTACAGTAGCGCACAATTCTCTCGCAGCTGGACAACCAGCCGCAACATCCAAACGACGACGTTTCCTCCTCACGATACAAGAATGTTGACCCGCGTTGACATCTGCTTCGACTGGAGAACCAGCAGGCACGCACGCGACCAGATCTCACACTAGCGCTACACCAAAACGACGTCGCTCCAACTTATCGAAACGCTGTCGTTTTGCCCTCAACGAACAAAATAAAACAGCAGCTAGATACAAAACACGCTACCAGCTCTCACTTAGCACAACGCATCCAGATCTCACCAAAACGACGGCGTCTAAGAATCTCGCGCTAAAACACGCTACTGCTGGATTTATCACCGACCAGCTCTCACCACAAAAACCAGCTTTCACCACAAAATCTCAAAAACACGAAAACTCCCAGAATTGCCCCAAATGCTATTTCAGACCCAAAAATGCAAACCAAACTTACAAACAGAGATCTAAATCACCATAAAATCTCTAAAAACCGATACAATCCAACAAAAATCTTGATTACAAATCCAGGTCTCACATTTCTCCCCCACTAAAAACGGATTTCGTCCTCGAAACTCACGAGAACAATTCTGGCACAACAACACAGCAGCAAGGTACAAAACAGGAACTCTCCCAACACAGGCCAAGAGTTCAAGATAACTGGGCAAACAATTTACAATATCAAAGGAAGAAATACAAACAAAAGCTACAAACCTACTGGAAAGTATAGCTCAACGGCTATTCACTCAACGAGTGATCTAGCTCTACCTCGTCAGTTCCAAGCACATGAGACGGATCTGGCTCATACTTCCTCAACATGGAAACATGAAAGACGTCATGTAAGGAAGACAACTCGGACGGCAACAACAGACGGTATGCCAAAGGGCCAATCCTCTCGACAATCTCATACGGACCAACGTAACGAGAGGCTAACTTTCCCTTGCGTCCAAAGCGCATCACACTACGAAATGGAGAAACCTTGAGAAATACACGATCACCAACCTGAAACTCAAGAGGTCGACGCTTCTTATTTGCATAACTGGTTTGGAGATCCTGGGAAGCTTTCATCCGCTGTCTGATTAGATCGACATGATCTTTCATTTGCTGCACAAACTCAGGGGCAGATAGCTGCTTCTCCCCCACTTCTTCCCAACAAACTGACGATCTGCACTTCCTGCCATACAAAGCCTCAAAAGGCGCCATGCCAATCGTCACTTGGTAGCTATTATTATACGAAAACTCGACCAAAGACAACGCGTCTTGCCAGCTACCTCCAAAATCCAACACAACAGCACGCAACATATCCTCTAATGTCTGGATAGTTCGCTCAGATTGACCATCTATCTGTGGGTGATACGCGGTACTCATCGCCAATCTGGTTCCCAAAGCTGTTTGCAAAATCTTCCAAAACCTGAAAGTAAACCTCGGATCTCGATCAGACACGATTGAAACAGGCACACCGTGCAATCTAACAACAAAATCAACGTACAGCTTTGCCATCTTCTTCAACGAGAAGGTCATCCCATAGGGAATGAAGTGTGCAGACTTCGACAAACGGTCTACAACTACCCAAATAGCGTCGCATCCTCGGCTGGAACGAGGCAGATGCGTCACGAAATCCATCGCAATGTGCTCCCAATTCCATTGGGGCACCTCCAAACTCTGCAACAGACCACCAGGTCTCATCCTTTCGGCCTTAACCATCTGACAATTCAAACAACGAGCGACAAAACCAGCAACGTCACTCTTTAGGCCAGCCCACCAAAAGTGTGGCTTCAAAGCATGGTACATCTTCCGTGCACCAGGATGAACACTATGTCTGCTGCAATGCGCCTCACGAAGGATCTCCTCCTTCAAATCAATCAAATTGGGCACAACCAACCTGCCACGAAACCTCAAGCAACCATCGGACGAGACGGAATAATACTCAAGTTCGCCAGCCCTGACTTTCATCTTCAACTCGTGGGTAGACGGATCGGTCCTCTGAGCTGCTCGAACGCTGGAAACAATATGCGGTTCCACTTGGAACGATGAAACCATTACACAATCCTCAACCGGGTAAAATCTCCAACCCGTAGTGTTAAGATGCTCTTGGTCCTTGGAGATGTACAACGAGGCAAGCATCTCACTAGCCTTCCTGCTCAAAGCATCAGCCACTACGTTCGACTTCCCAGGCTGGTATTTAATCTCACAATCAAAGTCCTTAAGCAGCTCCATCCACCGACGCTGTCTCATGTTCAAGTCAGGCTGCGAGAACAGATGCTACAAACTTTTGTGGTTGGAGTACACCACAAACTGCTCGCCATAAAGGTAGTGACGCCAGATCTTTAACGCAAAGACCACCGCTGCTAACTCCAAATCATGAACTGGGTAACGAGTCTCATGCGGTTTCAACTGCAGCGAGACATACGCAATGACTCTACCATTCTGCATCAACACACAACCCAATCCATTAAGCGAAGCGTCAAAAAAAAAACAAAACCACCTGATCCGGACGTCAGAGACAGCATCCACTTTACTGGGATCCACAGAAATGCCATCCGCTGAAATGACATGACCCAGAAATACCAGGCGATCTAATCAAAACTCGCACTTGGAAAATTTCGCATACAACTGCTGCTCTCTCAACCTCTGAAGGACCATTTCCACGTGCTCCTTGTGCTCCCTCGGAGTCTTCGAGTAAACCAAGATGTCGTCAATAAAAACATTCACAAACTGGTCTATGAACTCTCTAAAAACCCGGTTCATCAGATCCATAAAGACTGCAGGCGCATTGGTCAACCCAAACGGCATCACCAAAAACTCAAAATGTTCGTACCTCGTGCGAAACGCAGTCTTCGCGACATCTTGTTCCCTCACTCTGAGCTGATGGTACCCTGAACGAAGATCAATCTTTGAATACACCGCAGAACCTTGCAACTGATCAAACAGATTATCAATTCTCGGCAACGGGTACTTGTTCTTGACAGTGGCTTTATTCAACTGGCAAAAATCAATGCACATCCGCATTGAGCCATCCTTCTTCTTCACAAATAAGATGGGCGCTCCCCACGGTGACATACTAGGACGAATAAAACCTTTCTCCAGCAAATCATATAACTGTACCTTGAGTTCTCTTAACTCTGCAGGCGCCAGACGATACGGGGCACGAGAAATCGGAGCTGTGCCAGGCACCAGCTCTATGCTGAAGTCTATCTCCCGCCTCGGAGGAAAACCAGGAATCTCCTCCGGAAACACGTCGGGGAAGTGTCACACCACGGGAACATCACTAAGCTGAACACTGGAAGAAGAAGACGCATCCAAAGCATAAATCATAAAGCCAGAATTTCCCAAAGACAACAAGCTAAACATCTCCATCGCGGAAACCAACGGAATCTTCGATCGTGAATCCTGGCCGTATAAGTCCCACTTCTCGCCAGACAAAGGCCTAAAGCGCACAATCCCATGGAAGCAGTCCACGGAGGCCCTATAGTTGGACAGCAGATCCATTCCAACTATGCAATCAAAATCCCAAAGCATCAAACGGATCAAGTTTGATAACAAAACATGCTCACCAAACCGCAACACACCATTCAACAAAACCTCTTGGGAGAACAGGCTCATACCACCAGGGGTAGAAACAGAAACAGCATCGTGCAAAGGAATGGTACACAGACCATGCTCAACAACAAACGAATCATAAATAAACGAATGCGATGCACCGGTGTCAAACAACACACGAGCAGGAAAGTCAAAGACAAGACATGTACCTCCAATCACTCGGCTCGGTGTCTCCTCGGCCTGCTCCCTCGTAATGGCGTTAACCTGAGCATGCTGGGGTCCTAGGAAGAAAGGCTGAGACGACTGCCCAAAGCGCGAAGGGCCAGGCTGCTGAAACGGTCTAAATGGAGTCTCACCCATACGGGGCTGCTGAAACTGCTGAGAACGGCCCCTAGACTGACCTCCACGACCCTGAGGCTGGGCCGCGGTCTGCTGTGATCCAGCTGACGGACACACTCTCGCAAAATGCCCGTACTGACCACAAAGGTTGCAGGAGCCCTGCACACCTACACACTGCATGGAAGGATGCTTTCCACCGCAAAAGCCACAAAACTCAGTCTGAGATCCACTGCTACTCGAACTTCCTGAACCGGAAGACCTGAACCATACTTTTTCTTGAATTGTTGACCGCGGGGTCGAAACCTCTGGCGGCCGGACTTCTGAGCCACCTGCTGCTGCTGCTGGGGATAATGAGCGTACTGAGAACTCTGAGACGACTGAGCTCCCTGACCAACAGGTCTACCACCCTGCAATGCCTGCGTTACCTGTGCTCTACACGTACGACGGCTCCTCATGCCCTCCTCAATGTTAATAGCACTATCAACGGCCTCAGCATACGACTTGGGCTTGCTCGTCAAGACACTCTGGTACAACTCTTCATTCAAGCCCTCCACGAATCTCGTACTCTTGGCCCTCTCCCGGCCAGCAACATGCGGAACATAAGCCAACAACACAGAAAACTTGCGAGCATACTCGCGCACAGTCATCGAGCCCTGCTCCAAAAACTCAAACTCCCGCTCACGGGTAGCCACATACGAATCGGGGATATACTCCTGCCTGAAGGTCTCACAGAAAGTGTTCCAAGTGATACCAACTCCAGTCTCCACTAAGGTACTAGACGCACCTCGCCACCAGTGCTCTGCGACCTTCCTCAACAACAAGGTCACTAACCTCAACCAGAGTTCATCGTCATACTGAGCCCGATCAAAAAGATGAATGACGTTATGGAGCCACGAATCAGCATCCTCACTAGACTCGTCGCCATTAAATACAGGAGGGTTCATCCTCTGAAACCGAGCTATAAAAACATCCATCCTCTCCACCGGAGCCGGCGGAGCCTCAGCTTCCCCTTCTTCGTTACTCTCATGAGTATGACTAGGAGCACTATATTGATCCTCGTTCTGACCTCCTGACTCCTGGAACTGCCCCTACCTCTACCACGACGTCTAGGCGGCATCTAAAATACACTCAACAGGATAAGGAAAAAAAACAGAACAGATACAGCATAGAAAGCATATAGCACAAATATGCAGCACGTAGTCACATAAGTCAAGCACATGCAACACACAACACTGTGCCTAGACTCAAGTGTGATCAAAGGAATTGATCTTATCCCAGCTTAAGCTCTGATACCAAAAATTTCAGGCCTCGTGCTCTAAACAGAGTAAAAACCCAAACACATGCGGAAGCTTATCAAAAAGTGGGTAAAATTTTCTCTTTTAGGCCCGACGGTTTAAAACATAATTTAAAATAGAACGATACTCAAAATAAGTTCCCAGTTTACAAACCAACAAAAGCAAGTATAGCATCAATACAAATAAAAGTATCAGACTCCACATCAGAATACAACAACAAAGCACAGGGCATCTCCCCGGCTACTAAACTGATACATACGTATATGCTATACGCTACTGGGACACTCAACCACCTCCTAGGGCACCGCCAGCTGGGTTACCTCCTCGACCAGCTGTATGACCTGGACAACACAACAGGCAACAAACAAACCAAGCCCCATAGGGACATGGGGTCAAACCCCAGTACGGAGAGCAAATAAACAGCAAAGATACAGCATAAATAAAATGCAGATGCTATGCATGAGACACCGGATAACAACAGGAGGCTACGACCAACAAGGGAGCCAAATAACTCCAGGCATAGCTCAATAAAATCTGCAACGGATAGGTGGCCACTGTGAGTGTAGGACATGTGGGAGTTACCCACTCACCCCTACTCGCTCACCAATACCAGGCGCATCAAACACTCAACCTGCTGTTGCCCAACCTATGAACTGTGGTAGTTAGCCACTCGGTGCATAGGGGCTAACACATCCCAGCAGGGAGATGAGAGTGCGGTATTACCGCTCGCCCTCGCAACCTGGTAAGAAACAACAGCAATGCAACAAGGCACAACTGCCGAAGTACCAGGCAAGATATAACTGAGATATGAAATGCAAGTGATGCGAATGCGTGTATGCATATAACAACAAGCAGATGCAACAAGGCACAACTGCCGAAGTACCAGGCAAGATATAACTGAGATATGAAATGCAAGTGATGCGAATGCGTGTATGCATATAACAACAAGCAGTAAACACTGGCAGCCATACACGTAAACAACAAACAGCCATCACTGCATTTACTCATGCCAACCTCACGCTGTAACAAGCTCGAATCCGTACCTTAACATAGAGCAACAATTTACCAAATACAAAGCCTGAGAATACTGACTCCAACCTGTAAAACATACGCAATATACAGGGAATCATCAACTCAAAACTCACGGCCAACACACAAAAGCTCACGGCTGGGAGTCCAAAGCTCAACCAGCAAACACCACCCTAATACAACTTAACAGGGAGCTAAATCACAGCTAGGAAAGGAGATCTCAACAACTAAACTCGAAAACTACCTGTACGCACAACTCACGGCCGAGACAGTAGCTTCGTGATCTCTCCCCAGCAAACACTAGCCTCTGAAACTGGTATAGAGTGAAAGAGCTTTCCAAGAGGAGTCCAACGCTACCTCAAACGTGAAAAACGGTGGCCGTAAATGACGGGATAGTCACCGGAAAGCTCACGGTGAACAGTGCCAAGGGTTTGAAAAACAGAGAACGAAGTCGAGGGAAATATTTGCTAAGTATGGAATCTGGTTCTCGAAATCAAAGACCAAGTCTTCCTTAAATACATCTCGCAAAACTGGTTAAACTATCCACCGACATAACCAGCAGACACCAACAATAATTACAACCAGCAGAAGCAACAAAACCAACTGCTGAAATCTCAAACAACGAAAAAATCAAAACGATGTCGTAGAACACTACCTACGACTGGTTCTTAACCAAAAGCTGGACAACCAGACGACTGGTTTAAACATCACGGGAAATCTCCAAAAGCTGATACCAGCCGCAATATATAAAACACAGCGTTGCAACTAATCAAAACGGCGTCGCACCGCTGACGTCATCAAATCTGGTCGATAGCTCTCGCGCAATACCAGTTGCAAGCTACAGTAGCGCACCACCAGTCGCAAGCTACAGTAGCGCACAATTCTCTCGCAGCTGGACAACCAGCCGCAACATCCAAACGACGACGTTTCCTCCTCACGATACAAGAATGTTGACCCGCGTTGACATCTGCTTCGACTGGACAACCAGCAGGCACGCACGCGACCAGCTCTCACACTAGCGCTACACCAAAACGACCTCGCTCCAACTTATCGAAACGCTGTCGTTTTGCCCTCAACGAACAAAATAAAATAGCAGCTAGATACAAAACACGCTACCAGCTCTCACTTAGCACAACGCATCCAGATCTCACCAAAACGACGGCGTCTAAGAATCTCGCGCTAAAACACGCTACTGCTGGATTTATCACCGACCAGCTCTCACCACAAAAACCAGCTTTCACCACAAAATCTCAAAAACACGAAAACTCCCAGAATTGCCCCAAATGCTATTTCAGACCCAAAAATGCAAACCAAACTTACAAACAGAGATCTAAATCACCATAAATATCTAAAAACCGATACAATCCAACAAAAATCTTGATTACAAATCCAGGTCTCACATCCATAGGCCCTATAATCACCTAAAACAGGGGATTCCCGGGCCCGGCTACCCGACTAACTCCCATCGTAAACTTCCACATCACTTCAATCCCTCTGGTTTTAACTTAAAACAAACATTCCTGATCATTTCATAAAATCTCATGATGCGTGAATTTCTTAAAATCATGTAATTTAAAACTTAGCCTTTTAATGTATATTTAATCATTACCTTGAAAACGTTTACGTACATAAAATACTACATATATACTTACGGGCTTCTACATTTTTCTAGTTCGGTCAAAGATTGATTTCGGGGCCTGGCTCACCACTTCTAGACCAAACATCGCTCTAAACTCGGCCGATGAAACGAATGTTCACCGCTTTTTCCCATTTTTGCCTAATTTCTTTAAATTTTTGATTTCTTAAAATCAAGGCTAAAGGGACTACTAAAAATCAATTTTGACTTCTAGAAATCAATTTGGGACTTATAAAAATCGATTTTGACTTATAAAATCAATTTTGACCTCCATTGCCGATTTTGACCAAAAGACCTATTTTGACCAAATTAAATCCCAAAAATTTGATTCTAACTTAATTAAAATACCTAAAGCCCTAATTTTGACTAAAAACTTAAAATTAGACATAACTTAAATTATTTAAAAGGTTTAACTCAATTTTGACATTCTGGCTATTTTCTTTAAAATTGGGTCTTTGACACATTAATTAAAATAACAGGTCCCTAATTAAAATGACTTGGACCGATTTTAAAATATTTTGACTCGACACACGACGAACCGACCCGATCCAAGTCATAAAATTAGACCTTTAAAATTTCTAATTTTATCCATCCTTTACTAAAAATTCAAACATTTAAAATTTGACTAAATAAAGATCCATTGATCAATTTTGACCAAATAAAATCCCAATGACCAAAATTTGACTTTAAAATTTGATAAAAATATTAGACCCATAAAAAAGGATTTTAATTTAATTTTTTGACTTTAAAATTTGATAAAAGTATTAGGCCCACAAATAAAAGGATTTTGACTTTAAAATATTCGGCCAAATACGCTAAAATTTCCAAAAATCCCATAAATCAAGTAAATTCTAAAAATGCTGGAAAATATCTTAAAATATGCTTAAAACATCAAATAAATCATCCACAAACTTTAGCAGCCCCTAAGACTCGAAATCTTAATTTTTACAAAAATGACCCGACACGGCTCACTTCGAGCAACGGTAAAAATCATTAAAAATCCATTTCTTATCCAAAACACTCTCTGCTTCGACCCACATCAACCTAACTCAATATACTAGGTAATGGAACAAAAAATAAACTCAAAAACGATACAGTATGTGACCAAACCGACGCCCGAAAGCTCACTGCTTGCGCGCAGACTGCAACCAGGACACGTGCTAGCCATAAAAATCATAACTAATTCGTTTCTCGACCAAATCGCCCCCCGTTTGGACCTACGTGACCCTAAATCAATGGGATATATCATGAAATCAACCTTCACCACACAGACTGCATAGAGCAACTTACCCGACTCCAACAATTGCTGTCACGCACAGACGACCAGGCAGGACACATGCTGATCATAAAATTCATAGCTAATTCATTTCTTGACCAAATCGCTTCCCGTTTGGACCTACGTGATTCTAACTCGATGTAAACTACCTAGACCACCCTTGGACCAAAATCTAATCCCCATGAATCGACCATGACCGAAGCATCACAAGAAACGAATCAAAACGTTTTGAAAACTGTGAAACATGCATGGATCTCAAACGTTATGTATAGATCTGAAAAAATCTAATTCATTCAATTTTTCATTAAAACAGCTTACTATGGCTTAAATGGTGAGAAAAGAAATACATATTACATGCCTGGCTTGGAGAGAATAGAGATCTGCGAGTTACCGACGTTGTAGACGCGAGATCGGGGCACCACCGGCTTTGGATCACCAAAATTCACCAAGGGGATGGAATTTTCGAAACTTGGAGCTTGAGGGGAAGGGAGGATGGCCAAGTGATGGTAGAGGAGGCTAGGTTTGAAATCAATTGTGTTTTGGAAAATAATGGGGTGACAAATTTGACCCCTATAGATTTAATTAAGAAAATGAATGGAAAATGACATGCTAGCCCCTCCATTTAATTGAAAAGATAATTAAAACTTTATCTTGGCTTTAAATATTACTTATTTTCGAAATCAAGGCCTCCTCATATTTGAAAACGTCTTAAAACTCAATAAAGCAGCCCGTATAGGCGAAAAACGGGTTCCCCTCCAAAATAATTACAAAAATCCCAATTTTCAGAAATTATTGCTTAAAATAAAATAATTTCATTCTTAAAAATCTAATAACTTAAAAATCTCAAATTATTTTCATTCCGGTCGACCGTAATCTCGTGCACGCGTCTGTAACTCAAACAGACTGAAAAACAAGTCATGCATACCATGCACATAAAAATAATAAATAAAACAAATAAGATGGCATGTAATCATCTAAAAATATTTTCCCCCTTGCCATGCACTCATTTCTACGTAATCTGGATTTCGGGACGTTACTGATCAGCTGTCTTGCTAGTGCATGGAGAGCACTGTTCAGATGTTGTTGCCGCTAATGCTTTGGTTGGTTGGGTTGTTGAGGGTCCAGCTTCAGATCTTGTCTCTAGCTCAAATTCATATGCTTTTAGATTCACGAACAGATCATGAAGCTCCAACTTGTTCAGATCTTTGGATTCCCGCATCGCCATGGTCTTAACATCCCACTCCCTGGGCAACGCTCTCATCACTTTGAGTGCCAGCTCTCGGTTGCTGTACACTTTTCCCAAGCTGGTAAGCTCTATTACCACAGCACTGAAACGCTCATCGAACTCCGCCATAGTTTCTCCATCTTTCATCTTTATGGACTCATATTTTTGCTGGGTCACAGTAAGCTTGTTCTCCTTTGTCTCATCATTTCCCTCGCAGATTTGAGTTAACTTATTCCATATTTCCTTGGCAGTGGTACAGGTTTTGATTTTGCTGAACATATTTTTGTCCAGCGTCTTGTACAGGATATCTCTGGCCACATTGTCCAAGTTTTCTTTCTTTTTCTCCTAATTGGTATACTCATGTCTCCTCTTTTCTACAAACTCAGGTGCACCATCAGTCGTTGCGAATGCTATGTTGATCTTCATTATTTTCATTGGACCATCAGTGATGACTGACCACATATCATCGTCTTGAGCAGCTAAGTGCGCTTGTATTCTGATCTTCCAGTCATCATAGTCCTATTAGAAAACATAGGAATCTTGTTGTGAGAGGTAGACATATTGAAATATATAAAGCACAAACAACAAACTGTTCAATACTAAGATAGTGCAAGCTCTGATACCAATTGATAGGATCAATATGGATCGAAAAACAGCCTTAGGAGTTCATAAGGGGGGGGGGTTGAATGAACTCCTTAGTTTTTTAAATTTTCGAAACCCTTTAAAAATAGTTTTTACAAGCGCCTCGCTTAACTTAAATCTGTGTTAGCGGTAATAAGGTATCTCAATCAAAATGCTGATCTCTCGACTAACAATAGATGTGCGGAAAAATTCGATTAACCAGTGAACAGTGTAAACTGAAAATAAATTCAATAATTAAAAGTGCAAGGTCAAGAGATTTGTTTATGGAAGTTCGGATATCAAATCCTACGTCTCCCCTTCTTCCTTTTCAGGAAGGTTCCACTAGAAGGCTTTGATGAGTACGGACACTGTAAACACCCGGTCACTGAGACACGCTCCAAGTGTACTCCTAGCAATCTCCAAATACACGCAGACGCAGCTGTTGTTTACAAACACTTTGATTTTACTCAAACGGCTTTACGTAGCACGTTTGTTACAGACTCAATCTGAATGATAGCAGTGAAATACAATGGTTTTTGAGTACTGTAAATCTTCTGGTTCTTTTATCAACAAGAACTGTTTACAAATGTAAACCAGAAGATAACTCGAAGATAAACTCTATGAATCTGAACTGAATGTTCTTCGAGTTTTACACACTGGAATTAGGATATTTTTGCAATGGAAACGTCCAGTGAATATCTGAGAGCTTTTTCGTGAGTAATAGCGTAGGCAAGCAAAATGGCTCAAGAGTGATGAAGACGGTGAATCAACAGAGAAATGGACGGAGAGCAAGAGGGCTTCCTCATTTTAAACTTCATCTATTTATATCCTTTGATCTCAACGGTCGGAAATATTCTCCTTTGAATATCCTCATCGTATAATACAACCGCATACACTGCTCCACTGAAGTTAAATTGTGCTTCGTCAAGGCTGAATTATCGTATAACCATATTTGGGTAAACATCGTATAACGTCCTCTGTGTACTGTGTACTATTACCCAAAATAGCTCTGACATTTTCTCCTTAATTCCAGGAATTTTCACGATTCAATCGTGATCATTGATTCTTTCCAATTTAAACATATGATAGTGTTTGAAGCTTTTCGTTCCTTACGCTTGAAATCTCTTTCCATTAAAACAGTTCTTTCTCCCTTGCAGTAAGTCGCTATCTCGCCGCTGCTTGTGTATTCATAGCTGTCATATCTGAATGCATAGAAACATCTGAATACTTGCAACAGCCGAGTGCTTGAACATCTGAATGCTTCAACAGCTGAATGTAACAACTGAAAAACTGTCTTGACATCTGAAGGCTCTGTTATACAAATATCCCAAAATCTGAATCGTTCCCTATTAATCACATCTGATTCAAAGTAGCTTTACTCAACATCTGAATATGTTCACTACTGAAGTAAAGACTTAACTGAACAAATACCAAAATCTGATTCCATAGCCTCAACATCTGAACTACTGTCACAACTGAAATAATGAGATATCTGAATATTTGCAACTTCTGCGACTTCTGAAATACTGAGATCTGAATCAATATACCACACTATGTTACTCAAGTCTGAATATACTTCGCTCTAACAACAGATCTCTCACTGTAGCTTCAAGTCTGAATAATTGTTCCCGAATGGTCAACTCAGAAGTCAATGCTTAGCTCAGAACTCTTCGCAACTTAGAAATATTCAATCCACTTGTATGACGTCACGAAGTCTGAAATCCTCAATACACTTGGATGACGTCACGAAATCTGAAATCTTCTGCGAAAGCTTAAGATCATTTCTTGGTCTTATTTTGTTATCACCAAAACTAATAAATTTTATCTTAACACTAGTATTCTTTATCATTGAATGTGTTTGCAGGCTTTTTCGTCTTTAAGCTCTCTTCAATTCTGAGCTTCTGCATCCATTTCACAATTTGAGCTTTTGTCTCAATCAGATAAATTAGTTTGTCTTCTAGTATTCTGAGATTGCACAAACTAATTTATTTGATTTATCGCGAAGCTCCTGATCTGGCCTACCAGCTGGTTTCCTCCCAGCTGGTCTTCGAGCTTGGCTCTCTGATCTTGTTGCTTCTTATCTATTCTACTCTTGAACTGATCTGTTCTGATCTTGTACACTGTTGGGCTCTAAGCTTGTCTCCCAGCTGGTTTCCTTCCCAGTTGGTCTCTTCTTTGATTGTGTGTACTTGCTTGTGATCTTCCTCCTTGATCTCTGCTAACATCATGTGATCCTCTGCACTTGGCACATCTTGCACCAGTGATTATATCCCTTATTTTTTGGATCACATTTTGTTCTGATTCAGCTTTCACTGGATCACTAATCTGCTCTTGATCACTGATCTGAGTTGTTATCCTCCTAAGCTGATTTTCGTTTGCTGTACCAGCTTGGCGTCCCCTCACTGTTCCAGTTTGGATGTCTTCTACTGCACCAGCTTGGATGTCCCCTTACTGTTCCAGCTTCGACATCTTCTCAACAACTTGCAGCTCTCTTCTGATCTGTAACAGCTTGACCTATGGAGACTGATCGAGTACAACCTGCTCTTGTATATCTTCTTCTTCTACAGGGTTCACCTCGAGCTCATCAAACTTCTCATAGATTCTTCCTCATCTCCATCTTCATCTTCATCTTCCACAATAACCTCATCTCTCTTAAGCATCCATCTTGACAAATCTCCCTGATCTGGTTTTCTTCAATCCGAGCTGATTTTTCCTTAACCAGCTTGCTTCTAAGCTTCTCTGAATGTGATGATGGCTGCACATCGATCTTAAACCGTTAGTAAAATAATAGCTGGTTTTGTGTTAATCAAAACTAAGATTCTGATCTGTAAAAACAGATCCAACAAAGAGGCCATATAAAACATGAATAGTATAAAGTTCTTGTTCGTTAGACTGAGCCCCTTCGCTCTGATACCATTTTCTAGGATCCAATATTGTAGGACCGAGTGATTGCCTCTTTACCAAAAGCTATAGCTGGTTGTAACGGTGCAACTCCAAACAGATCGTCGATCCTAGGGATGGGTACTAATTTTTTATAGTTAACGTATTCAACTCCTATAGTGCATAATCGTATACTACCGTTCTTCTTCTTGACAAACAACACTGGGGCTCCCCAAGGTGAAGTTCTAGGATGAATGAAACCTTTGTCTAATAGATCTTGGATTTTATCCTTTAACTCTTTCATCTCTGTAGTAGCAAGTCTATATGGCGGCTTAGATATAGGAGCAGCTTCAGGTACTAAGTCAACTGCAAATTCTAGCTCTCGATCTGATGGCAGACCAAATATGTCTTTTGGAAATACATCAGGAAACCCGTTCACTACCTCAACATCTTTCATCTTAGACTTCTTATCTTCTACTATTGATAACGCACTAACTAGAAATCCTTGATATTCCTTCTTTAAATAGCTCTGGGCTTTCAGGGCTGATATCAGCTTAGGGGTTCTGTTGAGTCTACAGCTTGAAACAAAAATGGGTTTCCACTGGGTGGTTTAACCTCAATGGTCCTTTGCTTAAAAATCTATAATTACACCATACTTAGTTAACCAATCCATTCCCAAGATGAAATCAAGCTCAAGTATAGGTAATACTATTAAATCTGCATATATGAAATATCTCTGCAGCTTAAGCTCTATGTTGTGAAAAGCAGTGTTGATTAATAAACTTTCTCTCGATGGAATGTTAACACAATAACCTATTTCTAGCACTTTTGGTTGAATAGATAGTTTCTTAGCAAAAACCGCTGATATAAAAGAACGAGTTGCATCAGAATCTAACAAAGCTAGAGTAGGCATACTAGCAACAACAATTTTACCTATAACCACCATAGAGTCTGATTAAGCCTGATCTGCTGTCATTACATAGGCTCTACTGGTGATGAGTTGCTTGGACTGTGGACAATTCTTTGAGATGTGACCTGGCTTACCACATTTGTCACACACATCTTGACCAAATCGGCACTGACCAGCATGACTCTTATGACAGATTGGACAAGCTGATCTATTATCAATCTTGAGAATTGCATTGATCGGTTGGTGGGGTTGTAGGGGTCTTTGTCCCTGAGACCTCTGCTGGTTGTTTTTTTGGGTCTCTTGGTTTGTAACGACCAGATCTTTATCATAGTCCACAATTAGTAAATTAAGAGATTTGAGGGATTACAATGCTATTTCATTTCAATCCTTGAATTGATCGAGTTTCAGATTTCATGTACATGTCATTTAGCATTCTTTCTTTACGTGCTAAATATCAGGTTTCATGATATATTCATGAATATTTCATGGTTACGAAATTATCAGCCTTCTTTATGTTTTGGGTTGATGTTCAAATGATAGAATGCAATTACAGTAGAGTTCTGGATGACTTCTGCTAGCCAATGGAATCCTTGTTTTAATTAAAATTGTTCGGTTTCATTATGCATCTTTTATTTTAAAACAGAGCACGCTTTAGTGGAATTTGGGCATATTGATTAAACGTGTCTTCATTCAGTAGACATTTTAAAACATATAAATAGGATGTTAAGCTGCTTCATGCATCATTATCTTCAAATTAAATCATTTAGAAGTGATGCTCTCTTGGAAGAAGTCGAGCAAAATCCTTTCAAAGTTCCAGCGGTGCGTAAGAAGTTGCTGAATCTTCTGCTGTTGTTGTGTTAAAGATTTAAGGCAAGTAAACTCTGTTTCTTGCTCACTCGATGGAAAGCATATATTCAATTATGTTTTTATGATTATGTATGGTTTTAAAGAAAAGGAAGATGGCTACGGCTGTTCTTCAAGAAAACCAGAAAGTTCATGCTCTGTTTTTACAAAAGTTACGTTTACTGTAATTTTGATCCAATTATGTTTTAGAAAATGATTTAATGATGTTCGTCCATTGAATTCTTGAGTTTTCCAATGATTTCTTCATCGAAGTAGCTCACAAGTAGCTTATTCGATTAATTTCCAGAAATTTCGTAAGATATTTTGAATTTCTTCAGACGAGGGAAACCATTGTTCTTCAGGTTCATAAGTTGCAAACTGTTGACAGAAAGTCTTACGTCATGGTGTCTTTTTCTTACGTCATCATGTCTGTTTTCTTTAAGTTGCAAACTGTTGACAGAAAGTCTTACGTCATGGTGTCTTTTTCTTACGTCATGATGTCTGTTTCCCTACTTCAACGGCATCTGAATTACTCGTTTAGTTGGGTAAGATCTGGTGACGTCATGTATAAGTTGCGTTGACATCTGGTTGACCAACAGAGATCTGTTTTATTTCCTCTTCGTTGAGATACAACTATATGATTCAGATTTCTACTGTTCAGGAAAAATAGATTTCATCCTTTACGTCTTCAATACTTCTTCGATTGAGACAGAAAGCATAGATTCGGATTCCTCATTCACTTCCGAATCATTTCAAAGATGTATTCGATTCAATTGACAGATTCAAGTAGTATTTTATTCAGTTTTCATTTTCGCAAGCTTTACAGAGGAATCCTTTACAGTTCCAGAACATCATTAGATAAGAGAAAACCAGTAAACGTATAAAGGAAAGAAAACATATTTCATGAAAGAAAGAAAGAGCAGAAGGTTTTAAGAAATGTTTTAAGTTATGACAATGAAAGGGTCCCCAGGAAGGATCAGGATTACGGTTGACGAACTGTATACCCCTTCAAAAACCAAGGAAGGATCAGGATTATGGATCGACGGATCTATATACCCCTTCAATAATGAGCCATAGTGCTAAGACTGATATCAGGAGTTTGATCAAACGAAATGGACCAAATGTTTAAAGTGTTGTCATAATTTTCAGTAAATGAATGAAGAGCACAAGTGTGATTTTAATCACTGCTCTAAGGAATGTTTAAAGAAAATGTTTTCAGAATTGAGTTATGATTTATGCTTTCATTTACTTTTAGATTTCACAGTTATGTTTTACGCTTATTTATTCTTGAGCGTATTCAAAGTTCAGACTCCAGTATGTATCAATTTTTAAACGATTGTATGATTTGCTTTCGTTATATCCAGACTTTACCTGCTGAGTCTTTGGCTCACTAGTTTTCATTGAGTGCATGTAATGAACAGTTAGGAGCTGGAGGAGAATGAACAGAAAGGAAGGTAGTGTTTATCGTGGACATGAGATTTCAGCGTTTCTTTCTTTTCCAGATCTCATTGTTGTTTTTGGGAATTACAGTATTGTACAGAACCTTTGTAGTTATTTTGTATTACAACAGATTTCAAGTTTAGTTATTTTGTAGAAATCTGTTTCCAAACTTCATAATGAAAGAATGAAACCATTTTTTTCAAGTACCAGATTTCTATTTCCGTGCCTTTTAAATTATGGGATTTGATTCTCGTTTCAATCCAATAGGTTAGTAGCGATCCTTTATTTGGATGTTCGAAATCTTTATGACTTTCGATTGAACCCCAAAACTTCTAAATTCTTCTAAGAAAAGTACGGGTCGTTACAGTTGGTATCAGAGCAATGGTCCTTGAGATAAACACACTTCCAGTCTGGGCAGATCTCTCCAGCCACTTCTAAATTCATGTTCTAGCATAAAGTAATCTCTCATATAGAATTATGGTGGATATGGGACTACCCTTTACAGATATGTCATGACAAGGTAGAGGAAGAAGGAATTTTGTCAAAGAAGATAATGAGTCAGAAGGCATTAATCCAGTCCTCAATAGTATGGCACAACTGCTAGAATGATTAGTTGATCAAACCTCCAATGGGAATGGTCATTCGTCGAGTAGAATTATTAGTAGGGAAGATCCTCAAGAGAAGTTTAGGAGGCAGAGACCTCAAGAATTTTCTGGCACTACCGATCCCCTGGTGGCAGAAAGCTGGATCAAATCTATGGAAGTAATATTTGATTATTTGCATTTGACGGAACTAGAGAGACCCCGGTGCGCAATTTATATGCTCAGGGGCGATGCAATGATGTGATGGGAAGGAGCCAAGTTAACTGTGGACTTGGAAATTGTAATGCCCGGAATCATTAAGAAGACGATTAGTTTAGTAATTCCGACATTTAAGAATTGATTGAAGCTTGATTATGAGCTCGGATTTCTTCTGGAAGTGTTGGGTGATTAAGGAACAGTGGATTGTTCAATTGCGCTAAGTGTGGGAACCAGACGAAGTAACCAGGCGAAACGATTTGATAAAATCAGCAGCAGGTTACTGTAGCTCGCGACTGGTTGGATTTTGAAATTCAGTTGAAGCGTTAGTAGTGGAAGCAGACGCGCGAATACATGAATCAATAAGGAAACGCCACGTGTGGGTTACTGTTACAAACGAGGAATCAGCAGCAAGAGTTTCTTACGCATCTGCTAGTTTATGTACCTGCTGGTTTGTGATGTATCGGCTGGTTGATGATGACGTAGGTGCGACGTCGTCGTTTTTGTTTTTGTAATAAATGCGAACCAGTCGAGGAGAGTATGTGGAGATTGGTTCCAGCTGAGAAAATAATGCGACATCGTTTTGACTTATGACTATGAGCCTCGATACGATGTCGTTTAGCAACCAGGCGAAGAATTGGAAATCAGTCTATATATTGTTGTATCTGCTGGTTATCCAGTCGAGGGAACAATGCGACACCGTTTTGATTATGAAACAGGAAATGTTGATACGATGCCGTTTAGACTAATGTTGCGAAATCATCCGTTGGAATAAGAGAGCGACCAGCTGCTGGTTTCTTTTAATAAAGGTGTTACCAGCTGATGACATGTAACGACGTCGTTGGAATTAGTTATAACGACATCGTTTTGATTTTCGAAGTGTTGCGACTGGATTCATGTTGCGACTGGATTCATGTTGCGACTGGTTGCTACTCCAGCTGGTTGTTGCTTCTGCTGAAGAAGTGGAATTCGAATTAAACACGTTGGAAATGCTGCAAAACCACAGAGATCGTTGTCTATAAATAAGAGTGAATTCAAAATATTAAGGATATCTTGATTACAGATACCAATTTGTGATTCTGTGAGTATCTCAGGAAGTGAGGAACAGAGCTTAAGAACATTGACTGAATTATTTGAAAACAGAGGAACGAAGGTATAATCTGACAGAAGAGTCAGGAACTAGATTACTCGAGAATGATATTTCTTGAGTATTCCGCTGAAATCACATACATATTTGATTACTGTTCTTGATGTAGAACTGTTCTTGATTTAGAACTTGAGTTATGTGTGTGTCGATCCATCACAGGTAGTGGATCTTTTATATTTGCATGAGTTTGCATATTGAAGAGAATTGAATTGATTCTAATGCCCAGGACTGAGTTGGCCTGATTTTCGAAGCCGGAGATGGTTTCGATAGATGAATATTCATGTCAAGATCGAATACGAATCTTGATGGCGTCGAACTGCTATGGAATCAATTTTGAGATCGAAGAAGGGAACTAGAATCATTTCATTACATTGCATTTGTTTTATAGTTGATAAACTGTTATGCGTGTTACTGTTATTATTTTACCTGCTGATTATACTGAGATGATTCTCACTGGAGTTTATCCGGCTGTTGTTTTGTTTTGTATGTGTGCATGACAACAGGAAGAAAGAACTAGTTGGGGAGCAACCAAGAGCAGTGATAAACATATACCTAGATGCTGGATCAGCAGCAGGAAGAATAAACACCAGCTGATAGTCTAGATGTTTGGACAGTGGGTCGTGGGTTGCTCAAGTCTGGTTTAGTATATAAGAATCAAGTGTGTACTAGGGAACTTAGCTTGTAACCGCTGTGAACTATGAAGTATTTATGTAAATGAATAGTATTTACGCTACCAGTTGAACCTTTTATGCTTCTACTGAATTGAATACGCTACTGCTGGTTGAAATTTTTTTTTTTTGTAGCATTATGTATGAACCAGATTATATCTATTAAACTTGTTTAGTTTAAAGTAATAACCCACTGATTAAGACTAGAGAATGAATTGTGAGTAGAGAGCCTCACAACAGGTGGTATCAGAGCGTTACTACATTAGTGAGATCATTGAACTAGATGAGTGGGGTAGATCGAGTTCTTCCTGATTGCTTAGATTATGAATTGCATTCTTGTGTGGTATATGTCTTACTGCTTTTGAATTTATATCACATGAGTCTTGTGAATAAATGGTAAGAATATACCGAAGAATTATGAGAATTACATGCTTTGGAAGTGATTAACAGCATGTATTGAGTGAAATATGAATCAGAACTTGATCTTTTGAGCAGCAGTACATTCATGTATGCTAATCAGAGGAGGGATTGAGACTCTTATTGATTGATGAGAAATGATACACACGTCTGTTTGATTCTTAGATATGCCTCCTCGAAGAACCACGAATCGGCAGACAAAGCAGGGTAGTACATCTACTGAGGCTTTGAATGCAGCTGCTACTCCAATGGAAACTTTGCTAAAACGATTCAAGTCGTTTAAACCACCGACGTTGACAGGAACAGAAAGTGCTATTGATTGTGAAAACTGGTTGGAAGATATTGAGCAGTTGTTCGACGCACTTGATTACACTGATGAGCGTCGGGTGAAACTGATTATACACCAGTTGCATGGTATTGGGAAAAGCTGGTGGGTGGCAACAAAGAAAGCGTGTGAAAATCAGGGTACTGTGATCACTTGGACAGTATTTCGAACCGCTTTCTATCAACGGTTCTTCCCAGTTTCTTATAGAAAGGATAAAGGAGCGGAATTTGCAAACTTGCGACAAGGGCAGTTGAATATAGAGGATTACGTTGCCAAGTTCACAAGTTTACTAAAATTTGCTCCACATGTTGCTATGAGTGATGAAGCGCAAGCGGATCAATTCATTAATGGATTGAATCCAGATGTATTTACCTTGGCAAACACTGGAAGACCAAATACTTTTGCTGATGCGTTGAACCGAGCAAAAGGAGCAGAAGCTGGATTATTAAGGCGGCGAAGAGCACAATTTGTGCCAGCAGCAGCCAAAGCAGCAGAGAACCCACAGATTCCACCACCTCCTCGTTTTGATGCGGGAAGCAGCAGCAGTGGGAAAAAGAAAAATTTCTTTAAAGGAAAAGGAAAACAATTCAAACGATCTGGAACCAGCAGTTCTTCCAGCTCGAGCGATTTTAAACAAATGAAAACTGGACAACAAGCTGACAATTATTGTACCAAGTGTGGAGGGAGACATGCCACAGAAAAATGTAGAGGAGTGTCTGGCCTCTGCCGTATTTGTAATCAGCCGGGACATTTTGTGAGAATATGTCCTCAACGTAATTCTGGGAATTTCCAGAATTCAGCAGCAGCAAGAACAATGCCAACACCAGAAAGGCAAGCCTCTTCTGTACATTCTTATCAACCTCAAAATCCACAACAAAGTAGACAAGGAGGAAGCCAGACAGTGAGCCAACCTCCTAAGCAACAAGCAAGAGTGTTTGCATTAATCGAGGAGCAAGCACAGGCAGCCCCAGATGATGTTATTGCAGGTAACTGCTACTTGTGAAAATTTCCAGCTTATGTCTTAATTGATACTGGTGCTTCACACACCTTTATCTCTGAGAATTTTGTTATAGCACATAAGTTGTCTGCTGAACCTTTAACTGAAATAGTATCGGTTTCTTCACCTCTGGGGAAAGGAATGTTATCGATCACTGCGGTTAGAAATTGTGTGTTACAGTATGAGGGTCACGCAATTGAAATTGATTGTGTTGTGCTTGGATTATCTGATTTTGATTGTATCGTGGGCATAGATATGCTAACCAAGTATAGAGCAACAGTAGATTGCTTTCAGAAAGTGGTTCGATTCAAACCAGAGAAAACTGATGAATGGAAATTCTATGGTAAGGGATCACGAGCCAGAATTCCTTTGATCTCTGCTATTACAATGAATAATCTATTGCAGAAAGGAGTGGAGGAATTTCTGATTTATGCAATAGACACGAAGAAAAGTAGCCCGAATCTGGTTGATATACCTGTGGTTTGCGAGTTTGCTGATGTGTTTCCTGATGAGATACCGGGATTACCACCATATCGAGAGGTAGACTTCAGCATTGAATTGATGCCAGGTACACAACCAATATCAAAAGCACCATATCGAATGGCACCAATTGAGTTAAAGGAATTGAAAGACCAGCTGAAGATCTTCTCACCAAGGGATACATTAGACCAAGTGTTTCTCCTTGGGGTGCTCCAGTACTATTTGTGCGCAAGAAAGATGGATCAATGAGGCTATGTATTGATTATCGGAAACTGAACAAGGCAACGATAAAGAATAAATATCCTTTGCCACGAATAGACGATTTATTTGATCAGTTGCAGGACGACAGTGTATTCAAAGATCGATTTGAGATCGGGATATCATCAATTGCGAGTAAGAGATGAAGACATATCGAAGACTGCCTTTCGAACAAGATACGGTCACTATGAGTTTGTTGTTATGCCTTTTGGATTGACTAACGCACCAGCAGTATTCATGAGTTTAATGAACCGAGTTTTCCAAAGATATCTTGATGATTTCGTGATTGTATTTATTGATGATATTCTAATCTATTCGAAAAATGATCATGCGAGTCATCTTCGAACAGTTTTGCAGACTTTGAGAAATGAAAAGTTGTATGCTAAACTGTCGAAATGTGAATTCTGGTTACAAAACATAGTCTTTCTTGGGCATATTATCTCTGGAGATGGCATCTCAGTTGATCGCAGTAAGACAGAGGCAGTAATCAATTGGCCTAGACCAAAATCTGTGCCTGAAATTCGAAGTTTTATGGGTCTTGCAGGGTATTATCGCCGATTTATTCAGAATTTCTCGAGTATTGCAAAGCCTATAACTCAGTTGACACAGAAAAATGCACCCTTTGTTTGGTCAGAAGCATGTGAAAACAGTTTTCTTGAATTGAAGAAAAGATTAACTACCGCACCAGTG
>KV004063.1:76791-90158 GCA_001598015.1 Dorcoceras hygrometricum | reverse complement strand
AATCTGAAAGAACAATTCAGACACTTCAGGATATTCTTAGAGCAGTGGTACTAGATTTTGGTATGTCATGGCAAGATTCATTACCGCTGGTGGAATTTTCATACAACAACAGCTATCAAACCAGCATTGGAATGGCTCCGTTTGAAGCGTTGTATGGAAGGAAGTGTCGTTCACCATTATACTGGGATGATGTTTCAGAGGTACCTGAATTGAGACCAGATTTGATTAGAGAAATGACTGAAAAAGTAAAGTTGATTCAGCAGAAGATGAAAACTGCGCAGCATAGGCAAGCCAAATATGCGAATACCAGATGAAGACCTTTGAGTTTTGAAACAGGGGACAGAGTATTCTTGAAAATTTCTGCTTTCAAGGGTACAATCAGATTTGGAAAGCGTGGAAAATTGTCTCCTAGATTCATTGGTCCTTATGAAATTCTAGAGAAGATAGGTGATCTAGCATATCGACTGGCTTTACCTCCATCTCTTTCAGGTATACATGATGTTTTTTCATGTATCTATGCTAGAAAATACATGCCTGATGCCTCTCATATTATCCCTGCTGAGGAGGCCGAGCTTGATGAAACTCTGAGTTACTTTGAACAACCAATTCAGATACTTGATCGAAAGGAAAAACAACTCCGAACGAAGACTATTCCATTGGTAAAGATTCAATGGAATCGTCATGGAATTGAAGAAGCAACATGGGAAGTAGAAGATGATATGAGGCAGAGATTTCCATTTTTATTCCAGTAAGGTCAGTGTTATTCAGTTTCTATTACTGCATAATTCTTAAGGGGACAGAGTATTCTTGAAAATTTCTGCTTTCAAGGGTACAATCAGATTTGGAAAGCGTGGAAAATTGT
The DNA here is from genome assembly GCA_001598015.1 of Dorcoceras hygrometricum. NCBI lineage: Eukaryota > Viridiplantae > Streptophyta > Magnoliopsida > Lamiales > Gesneriaceae > Dorcoceras > Dorcoceras hygrometricum. Next base: position 89,296 of record KV004063.1, on the reverse strand, counting down.
CTCCTAGATTCATTGGTCCTTATGAAATTCTAGAGAAGATAGGTGATCTAGCATATCGACTGGCTTTACCTCCATCTCTTTCAGGTATACATGATGTTTTTCATGTATCTATGCTGAGAAAGTATATGCCTGATACTTCTCATATTATTCCTGCTGAAGAAGCTGAGTTGGATGAAACTCTGAGTTATTTTGAACAACCAATTCAGATTCTTGATGGGAAAGAAAAACAACTTAGAATGAAAATGATTCCATTAGTGAAGATTCAATGGAATCGACATGGCGTTGAAGAAGCAACGTGGGAAGTGGAAGATGATATGAAACAACGATTCCCTTATCTCTTCCAATAAGGTTAGCTCTTGTTCAGCATCAATTTTCTCCTTATGTTCCATGTATATATAGCAACTGCTAATGAGTTCGAGGACGAACTCGAATCTTAGAGGGGAAGAAATGTAATGCCCGGAATCATTAAGAAGACGATTAGTTTAGTAATTCCGACATTTAAGAATTGATTGAAGCTTGATTATGAGCTCGGATTTCTTCTGGAAGTGTTGGGTGATTAAGGAACAGTGGATTGTTCAATTGCGCTAAGTGTGGGAACCAGACGAAGTAACCAGGCGAAACGATTTGATAAAATCAGCAGCAGGTTACTGTAGCTCGCGACTGGTTGGATTTTGAAATTCAGTTGAAGCGTTAGTAATGGAAGCAGACGCGCGAATACAGGAATCAATAAGGAAACGCCACGTGTGGGTTACTGTTACAAACGAGGAATCAGCAGCAAGAGTTTCTTACGCATCTGCTGGTTTATGTACCTGCTGGTTTGTGATGTATCGGCTGGTTGATGATGACGTAGGTGCGACGTCTTCGTTTTTGTTTTTGTAATAAATGCGAACCAGTCGAGGAGAGTATGTGGAGATTGGTTCCAGCTGAGAAAATAATGCGACATCGTTTTGACTTATGACTATGAGCCTCGATACGATGTCGTTTAGCAACCAGGTGAAGAATTGGAAATCAGTCGATAGATTGTTGTATCTGTTGGTTATCCAGTCGAGGGAACAATGCGACACCGTTTTGATTATGAAACAGGAAATGTTGATACGATGCCGTTTCAACTAATGTTGCGAAATCAGCCGTTGGAATAAGAGAGCGACCAGCTGCTGGTTTCTTTTAATAAAGGTGTTGTACCAGCTGATGACATGTAACGACGTCGTTGGAATTAGTTATAACGACATCGTTTTGATTTTCGAAGTGTTGCGACTGGATTCATGTTGCGACTGGATTCATGTTGCGACTGGTTGCTACTCCAGCTGGTTGTTGCTTCTGCTGAAGAACAAGAGAATGATATTCAAACAGTAACTGAGGAAGATCAACAGCAGTTGAGGAATCTGTTTATCGTTATCCACTTTCGAAGCGGTGGGAGTATATCCTGTTTGAATACTCAGCATGACACGTGGAATTCGAATTGAACACGTTGGAAATGCTGCAAAACCACAGAGATCGTTGTCTATAAATAAGAGTGAATTCGAAATATTAAGGATATCTTGATTACAGATACCAATTTGTGATTCTGTGAGTATCTCAGGAAGTGAGGAACAGAGCTTAAGAACATTGACTGAAGTATTTGAAAACAGAGGAACGAAGGTATAATCTGACAGAAGAGTCAGGAACTAGATTACTCGAGAATGATATTTCTTGAGTATTCCGTTGAAATCACATACATATTTGATTACTGTTCTTGATGTAGAACTGTTCTTGATTTAGAACTTGAGTTATGTGTGTGTCGATCCATCACAAGTAGTGGATCTTTTATATTTGCATGAGTTTGCATATTGAAGAGAATTGAATTGATTCTAATGCCCAGGACTGAGTTGGCCTGATTTTCGAAGCTGGAGATGGTTTCGATAGATGAATATTCATGTCAAGATCGGATACAAATCTTGATGGCGTCGAACTGATATGGAATCAATTTTGAGATCGAAGAAGGGAACTAGAATCATTTCATTACATTGCATTTGTTTTACAGTTGATAAACTGTTATGCGTGTTACTGTTATTATTATACCTGCTGATTATACTGAGATGATTCTCACAGGAGTTTATCCGGCTGTTGTTTTGTTTTGTATGTGTGCATGACAACAGGAAGAAAGAACTAGTGGGGGAGCAACCAAGAGTAGTGATAAACATCTACCTAGACGCTGGATCAGCAGCAGGAAGAATAAACATCAGCTGATAGTCTAGATGTTTGGACAGTGGGTCGTGGGTTGCTCAAGTCTGGTTTAGTATATAAGAATCAAGTGTGTACTAGGGAACTTAGCTTGTAACCGCTGTGAACTATGAAGTATTTATGTAAATGAATAGTATTTACGCTACCAGTTGAACCTTTTATGCTTCTGCTGAATTGAATACGCTACTGCTGGTTGAAATTTTTTTTTTTTGTAGCATTATGTATGAACCAGATTATATCTATTAAACTTGTTTAGTTTAAAGTAATAACCCACTGATTAAGACTAGAGAATGAATTGTGAGTAGAGAGCCTCACTGAAATTCTCACCTGGGAGGAATTTAAAAGGGTCTTCTTCGAGCAATATTTTACAGTTGATGTTCGAGAGAAATTGCAGAGTGAATTTCTAACTCTCAAGCAAGAAGGAATGGCGATGTGGGATTATATCCGCAAGTTCGAGAGGGGGTGTTATTTTGTTCCATTGATTGGGACAAATGCAGATGCTAAGCTTCGTCATTTCATCAATGGGTTGAAACCCATGATTAAGCACGATGTTAGGTTGGCAGAACCTATAGATTATAGAGCTGCTGTTAATAAGGCTCTTCGAGCAGAGCAAGACTGGAAAGCAATCGATGATGAGAGGCAATTGAAGAGGCAAGCGTTCCAGCAAAATGATAAAATGAAATTCAAGAAACAGAATAACAATCAACAAGGATCGCAAGGGAAAGGACCAAATGTTGCACAACCATCTGTGCTGTCCCAAATACAGGGAATAGACAGCCATGTCCTATTTGCAAGAAGAATCATAAGGGACAGTGTCTTCAGGGGCAAAATGTATGTTACACTTGTGGTAAACCAGGCCACATGTCGCGAAATTGCCCCTAGAAACAACAACAACTAATTACCAGCAGGGCATACGTGATGACTGCTGAAGAAGCACCAGCAGATACCACCTTGGTGACGGGTAAAATTTCTGTTGATAACATGTCTACCATTGTTTTGCTAGATTCTGGTGCAACTCATTCGTTTGTATCGGAAAGATTCTCGAAGAAATTGTTTATTGAGTCGGTAGAAGTAGAAGTAGGATACTGTGTTCAGGTCCCTACAGGAGAAAACATAGTAACCAATCGTGCGATTCGAAATGTAGAACTTAAGTTACAGGGTAATATTGTTTATGCAGATCTCATAGTATTGCCATTACTTGAGTTTGATTTTATTTTGGGAATAGATTGGTTGACTAAGCACGAAGCTATTATAGACTTTAAGCAGAGGTCTGTGCAGGTTAAATTACCTGATGGAAATTCATTTGTGTTCAAGGCCGATAGGTTTAATGGTATCCCTAAGATTATATCAGCATTGAAAGCTCAGAAGTGTTTAAGGAGCGGTTGTCAGGGATTTTTGGTAAATGTTATATCTTTAGAATCTGAAAAGAAAAGTAAGATGGAAGATGTACATGTTTTAAGAGAATTTCCAGATGTCTTCCCAGCAGATGTTTCAGGTTTACCTCCAAATCGAGAATTAGAATTTACGATCGAATTAGTACCAGAAGCTGCTCCAATTTCGAAGCCTCCTTATAGAGTTGCTCCTAAGGAAATGAAAGAACTAAAAGACCAGATTCAAGACTTATTAGACAAAGGATTCATTAGATCCAGTACTTCACCTTGGGTGCGCCGGTGCTGTTCGTGAAGAAGAAGGACTGTCTTCCCAGCAGATGTTTCAGGTTTACCTCCAAATCGAGAATTAGAATTTACGATCGAATTAGTACCAGAAGCTGCTCCAATTTCGAAGCCTCCTTATAGAGTTGCTCCTAAGGAAATGAAAGAACTAAAAGACCAGATTCAAGACTTATTAGACAAAGGATTCATTAGATCCAGTACTTCACCTTGGGTGCGCCGGTGCTGTTCGTGAAGAAGAAGGACGGTAGCATGCGTTTGTGTATTGATTATAGGGAATGGAATAAGTTAACAATTAAGAATAAATATCCTCTCCCTAGAATAGACGATTTATTCGACCAATTATGAGGAGCTGCAGTATTTTCCAAGATAGACCTGAGATCTGGTTATCACCAGTTACGGGTAAAAGAAGCAGATGTCTTTAAAACAGCTTTCAGAACAAGATATGGCCATTATGAATTTCTAGTTATGCCTTTTGGTTTAACTAATGCGCCATCAGTGTTTATGGATTTAATGAATCGGGTATTTCAACCTTATTTAGATATATTTGTTATTGTATTCATAGATGATATTTTGATTTACTCGAAGAACAGAGATGAACATGAAGAACACCTTAGAGAAATTTTGCAGATTTTACGAAATAAACAGTTATTTGCTAAATTTAGCAAATGTGAGTTCTGGATTGAAAAGGTTGTCTTCTTAGGCCACAGTATTTCGCGAAATGGAATAGAAGTAGATCCTTCTAAAGTGGAAGCTGTTCGAGATTGGCCTGTTCCTAAGGGTGTCACAGAAATCCGTAGTTTCTTAGGACTTGCGGGTTATTATCGAAGATTCATAGAAGGGTTTTCGAATATAGCTGTTCCATTAACAGCTTTGACTAAGAAGAACGTTAAGTATAATTGGACTCCAGAATGCCAATCAAGTTTTGAGAAATTAAAACTTGCGTTAGTTGAAGCCCCTGTCTTAACTTTACCGTCAGAGAAAGGGAACTTTGTGATTTATACGGATGCATCGAAGACAGGGCTAGGAGCTATTCTAATGCAGGAAAGAAAGGTGATCGCTTATGCTTCGAGACAATTGAAAATACACGAGAAGAATTATCCTACGCATGATCTCGAATTAACAGCGGTAGTTTTCGCATTAAAGATTTGGAGACACTATCTTTATGGAGAAAAATGCGAAATCTTCACAGACCATAAAAGCCTAAAATATTTCTTTACCCAGAAAGAACTCAACATGAGACAACGGAGATGGCTTGAATTGGTTAAAGACTATGATTGTGTAATTAGCTATCACCCCGGTAAAGCTAACGTGGTAGCAGATGCGTTAAGTAGAAGAAGCGTGGGGTTAGCGCAGATCTCAGTTCAGATTCCTCTAGCGTTAGAAATTAACAGATTTAAACTGGGAATAGTTAAAAAGGAGAATGTTGCTAAGTTATCTGTTCTCACGATTCAATCGATGCTAAAAGATATAATTAGAGAAGGTCAAGCGAAGGACGAGCAACTCCAGAAATGGATGAAGCAAGATGAAAACAGAGAAGCAAATTTGTATACTGTGGAAGATGGAATTGTGAAATACCAGAGTCGATTGTGGGTACCGCGCACAGATAATTTGCGCAATGAGATTATGAATGAAGCCCATAACTCGCCGTATTCAATTCATCCAGGAGGAACAAAGATGTTTAAGGATTTGCAAGCTCTGTTTTGGTGGCCAGGAATGAAGCGCGACATATGTAAATTTGTCGCAGAATGTTTAACATGCCAACAAGTTAAAGCAGAACATCAGAGACCTGCAGGAATGTTAAAACCACTTCCTATACCTATTTGGAAATGGGATAACATATTAATGGATTGTTAGAGTAGATGCCCAACTAGCCAACTTATGGCGTGTGGGTTTATAGACTCTTGTAAGAAACAATCTTTATATATGATATTCTCATTTATTTATATGGCATTCTTTACTTTCATTTGGTTGTATAATGATTAACAATTGCGTTGAGTAAAGACCTAGAGTGCACTATAGTGTATGTTAGATGTGATAGTGGGTATGACGGCTATCATGAAACACATATAATAGTCACTGTGTATTCTGAATTAGTTCCTAGTCGATTGGGCCGTCAAAATGAGGATAAGGCCGCCCGAGCTCGAGACTAGTATCTGCGATGCGAAGTACCATGTTTCATTGGTAGGGAACATTGTGATGTTCTGAGCATGCAGATAGATAGTGACCTGGTGATCTATCGTGAGGATAAGGCCGCCCGAGCTCGAGACTAGTATCTGCGATGCGAAGTACCATGTTTCATTGGTAGGGAACATTGTGATGTTCTGAGCATGCAGATAGATAGTGACCTGGTGATCTATCGAACTACCCTCGTTCGGACTTTCCAAGTGGTTACCATTTGTCGAGTGGATAAGTTCGAGGTCTTGGTTGTACTGATTAGTCCTCACGACTCGAAACGTCATTGAGACTCTACATGATAGGCGTCTCAATTTGACTCGTTTGCCGACTCACTTGGGGTCATTAGGCGGCGGGATTGGGTGAGACCCCGATGCATGTAGGAGTCGATGCATCGTTGTCGAGGATTCACCGCTCGCAGACATGCGTGGATATCCTATGCTATCTGAGGGGATAATAGTGTATCAATCTCTGGCCAGAGTACTAGAAGTTTTTTAGGTAAATGGGTTTACCTAGTTACACTCGCGATGTCACTATTCGATCTCCAAGATGTACGCATAGCTATCGGATCTATAGAGACTCTCGATTTACCAATGGTCGTTGATCTGATCGGGATATATGGATTGAAAGGACCGTACTGTACGCTAACCACGACCAAATGGTTCTTGCAGGCACTATCAGTGATACCTAGGGGATCATGGTGCGATGTTGCTAGACGCTCTTACCATGATCCGATGGGCAAGTCCGGAATTGTGATTCCGGAGCCACAATGATTGTGGGCCCACGACTAGCTGTATCCCTGAACCATTGAGGGTCACACAAGTACTGGATTAGAGATTCCCGCATGGATACTGAGCTCAATGTGTTGAGCATAGGAAGAGGATTTTGGGGAGCCAAATCGTGATTTCCGCTGTTGAGGGGCAAAACGGTCATTTTGCACTGGGATTCTGAAAATGGTTTTTCAGATCATAGTATTGAGTTTTGGAAACGACCGGTCCGATCTGATCGGCGATCGGAGTTATAATGAAGTCGCGGTGATAGGGATGAATCGAATGTTCATCCGTTGGACCCGGGCCCGTTGGGCCGGTCCAATTCTATCAGAAGTCTATTTAATTAGACTTAAGGGCTTCAAATCATAACAACACAATAACAACTTGATTAAACCCTAACCCTAGCTCTAAAAGCCGCCGCCCACCTCTCCTCAAACCTCACGCCGCCGCCGCCGGTGCACGCCGCCTCTCCGGAATTTGTTCCGGCCAACTTGACGAGGAGAATCCGTCCGTGCTGATCTCGTCAGGCCTTCTAGTGCAGGCTGACGAAGGAGTCTCGCTTCCGGTCGTGGACCTGATTGACGTAATCTACCGCCGCCTACCATGATGTGTCGGTTTCCTCGCGAAACTGGTCGGAGCCAGGCACGAGTTGCCAGCAAGGTAATCAACTAAAACACCCTATGAATGGTTCATAGCTTGCATGTTTCATGAATTGTATTGATCGTCTCCCGGTCAATTTTTTGTTCTTCCGTTGCCTCGCCGGGAGGCGTGATCCGGATCCGCCACGGTCCCCAATAGTGGTATCATAGCCAAGGCTCGGATCTGATCAGTGCAATTATGCCAAATTGTATCTAACATCTCGAATTTCAGATTGAATCAAATAAAATTTTTGAAAAAGGGCCACGGCGCCGCCGCGCATGGCGGAGCCCTCCTTGCGCGCTTGTGCGCAAGCGGCCGCACGCTGGACGTGCAATGGCCGGCCGACGTTGCTGCTCTTTTGTCGACGCTTTTCGCACGGATGCGCGAAACGCATCTGTCGCGCTTGGAGATCGGCCGCTGGCCGCGCGATGGCCGCACGATGCTGCGCCGATTGGCCACTCGCTGGCCGGTCGTTTGAGCGCTGGCCGCGCGATGTAGCATCTCCTGTCGTGCGCTGGCCGCGCGATGGGCGCTGTTTTGCGTGGTGGCCGGCCTGCTGTGCGTCACCCTTGGCGCGCGATGTCGAGAGGAGCGCCGCGCTTGTCGCGGCCGTGCGTGGCCTTTGCGCCGCGCGCGTTTTTTCGTGGTGGCGGCCGCCGCCCGTCAATGCTCCGGCGATGTCGTGACGGCTGATTTCTTCTAGGGTTTAGTTCGGGCCTATCCCGGGCAGCCCGTGAAGTTTTCGGGCCGATATTCGATATCGGGCCCGTTTTTGGTCGATTTTGAAATTTTGAGATTTTTGGGCCTAGAATTGTTTTAAGCCCAATTTGATACATTTAAAATTACAAAATACGATTTTAATTTTGAAATATGATTTTATAAATTAAATATGATTTTGTTGATTAAAATTTGATTTTATCGACAAAATACGATTTCATTTATAAAATGCGATTTCGTAATTAAAATATGATTTTGCGGATAAATAATTTGATTATTTAAATTATGCATGTTAATTAGATTATCTGCATGATTGGGATGATCGAGAGCCGTGCCCAATTTTTTAGGTGTATGCGATAGGTTTTTGTGATTCGGTTGTATTATTGGGATGATCGAGAGCCGTGCCCAATTTTTTAGGTGTATGCGATAGGTTTTTGTGATTCGGTTGTATTAATATTATTGATTATCATTTAAAGTGGGCCTGTTTGTGGCCCGTTCCCACCCCTTGATAAATGTATCCCTTATATGTCATGGTAAATTTAAATGTAAAATTACTAGATTTAGTGGGAGGACATCCGAAGACGGTGGACAATGACGATCAAGGATATTGAAGACCGAAGATCTGTATAACCGAAAGCATTGTAATAGGATTGCATTGCATGTTGCATTACCCCTAGGATTGGACCCAGGTCCGTGGCTGGCAACCACGGACCGCATAGCTCTCGCGATAGATCATCCCAATGTTTTTATATATGTGATATATAGTTAGTTGAATCCGCATGTTTTAAATTTGATTTAAAATATCAACATGAGACCAAATTTTTCGAAAATAAAATTCCTCGTTTTAAATACGATTTAAAACTTATATCAAGATAAATGTTTATTCAATAAACTAAAGAGAATTTAAATTTGTTTAAATTATCCCTACCTTCCATCAACAATGGGTATACGTCGATGCTACCCGTATACATGGCCCGGCTCATATTATTGAGGGGGTCATGTATGCCGAAAAGCTGTCCACACCATTGACAATTGTTGTGAGTTCGGTTGGAACTCCCTTTAACGTTGGCTCATATTATTGGGGACGTTAAGGGGACCGTCCTTCACGACTCAACATTGATGGGTCATCTTGACACGTGATAGTAAACGGCGTCATATTATTGGGCCCTTACTGGACGTGAGGTGAATACATGGAGGTTGCACCGATTGCAATCAGAAACTACCTTTTGGGGGTCATGGATGGCTGATATTATTCGGGTCCATGATCTCTTGATTGGGCTCCGTGTACCCACTAAAGAAACTTGCTTTCTCGATTTCATTAGAGGGTGGTGAAATCGTTAAAATAGTGGGAGGGTAATTCATAAAACTTAACGACCATGTTTTATGTCGTAGCGATTATTTTATATATAGTTAGTGATGTATGTCTGCTTTTCTTTTCAGTATAACTGCATTGTAAAATGGTTTCGATGAAAAACCCGCTCGCTGCTATACTGGATAGCAACAGGTTCACCGGTCTGAACTACCAAGACTGGCTCCGCAACCTCAATCTTGTATTGGCTTCGGAGAAACTTCTTTATGCGATATAGAAGATTCCTCCGAAGGAAGCCCCTGCCGATATCAGCCCTGAGGAGCTGGTTACGCTTAATCAATGGTGGGACGACGATGTTAAAGCTCGATGCTATGTGATGGCGTCGATGTCCAATGAAATGCAACGGCGCTTTGAGAAGACAAATTATGCTGCTGACATACTTTTTCATCTCAAAGAACTGTACGGGGAGAACTCTCGACATGAGAGGTTCACGGCTGTCAAGGAGCTTATGAAAAGCCGCATGAGCGATGGGACTTCGGTCCGCGAGCATGGGGTTCGTATGATTGGGTTCGTTGAAAAGCTGTCGGGCCTTGATATCGCACTTCCACACGAGCTGTCTGTGGATGTGCTTCTCCTCTCACTGCCTGCTGCATTCGACCCCTTTGTGGTAAACTTCAACATGAACAAGCTGGCATCCACCCTTGAAGAGGTGGTTAACATGCTCGTAGTGTTTGAAGGAACCATAAAGAAGGACAAGCCCGTCCTCCACATGGGCTCTTCTACGAAGAAGGGGCCCAGACGCAAGAGAAAGAAGCGTTCTGCTCCTGCGAAGGAGGAAAGTCCGCCAAGAAGCCAAAGGCAAAGGCTTCCAAGCCAAACAAGTCTGAGGATGTTTGCCACCACTTCCACAAGCCTGGGCATTGGAGGAGGAACTGCAAGGAGTACCTCGAGCAGTTGCGAACTGCGAAAGGTATGTTCTATATTGAAATAAATATGTCTCTTAATTCGACTTCTTGGGTACTTGATACCGGATGTGGATCTCATGTCTGCAATGATTTGCAGGTGATGACAAGAAGCCGACGTCTTAGATAGGATGAGACTCACTTGAGGCTTGGCAATGGAGCAAGAGTTGCTGCAGTAGCTATAGGATATGTTTATTTATTTCTGTCTTCTGATTTTAAGTTGTTATTGAGAGACGTTTTGTTTGTTCCCGAATTAATAAAGAACATTATTACTGTTTCTATGCTTGATAGTGATGGATATTCTTGTATGTTTGCTAATTCGATTTGCAATATTTACAAGAATGAATGTTTAATTGGAATTGGGTAACGCGAAAACGACTTATACACCTTAAAATTAAAAGACGTTCCAACTCGCGATGTCGAAGCACATACAACAACGATTAAACGGAAACATGATAACTTGAACCCAGCACAAATTTGGCACGCTAGGCTAGGTCATATTTCTCTAAGTATGATGAACAAGTTAGTTAGGAGTGACATGTTTGATCTGTCAGACATTAACTCCCTACCGACTTGTGAGTCTTGTCTTAAGGGAAAGATGACTAAGCAACCCTTCAATGGCAAGGGTGAGTGTGCTCAAGGCCTATTGGATTTGATCCATACTGATGTGTGCGGCCCGTTTAGTATTGGTACTAAATATGATCACACATACTTCATCACCTTTACCGACGATTACTTTAGGTATGGGTACTTGTACTTAATGAAGCACAAGTCTGAATCCTTTGAAAGGTTCAAAGAATTCAAGGCTGAAGTAGAAAATCAATTAGGCAAAAGTATTAAAGCACTTCGATCCGATCGAGGTGGCAAATACTTGAGTGCTGAATTTCAAGACTATCTGAAAGAGAATGGGATTCTCGCACAGTGGACCCCTCCGTCCACACCACAGCTCAATGGTGTAGCGGAGCGTCGTAATCGGACCTTGTTGGACATGGTTCGATCTATGATGAGCTTCACTGAGCTTTCTACCTCGTTTTGGGGCTATGCGCTCGAAACGGAGGTAATATTGTTGAACAATGTCCACACTAAGGCAGTGGATAAAACTCCATATGAGATATGGATGGGCAAACCGCCCAAGTACTCATACATGAGGATTTGGGGATGTCCTGCTTACGTGAAGTAGACAGTGGGAGATAAGCTGGATACAAGATCCATCTTATGCTACTTCATTGGGTATCCAAAGAATTCCATTGGATACTACTTCTACTATCCAAGTGAAACAAAGGTGTTTGTTTCTAGGAATGTCACCTTTATGGAAAGGGAATTTCTACTTGATAGAAAAGGCAAAATAGTAGAACTCGAAGAGGTTCGAGATCCAATCGAAGTACCAGGTGAGTCTCCCGCACCTCCAGAGCCAGTACCAGAAATGGTCGCACCTAGGAGATCCGAAAGGGTCCCTAGGGCTCCTGAGAGATATGGTTTTCTCCTTGAAGATGATCAAAGTGATCAAGTTGTTGGATCTGATCCAAGAACTTTCAAGGAGGCAATTTCCGATGCAGATTCTAATTTTTGGCTTGAAGCAATGCAGTCTGAAGTCGATTAGAATCTTGTTAGCCATAGCCGCATGGTACGACTTTGAGATATGGCAAATGGATGTGAAAACTGCCTTCCTTAATGGAAAAATTAAGGAAGAGATCTATATGACGCAGCCTGAGGGTTTCACATCTGTTGGAAGCGAGAATAAGGTATGCAAGCTTCAGAGATCGATCTACGGTCTCAAACAAGCATCGAGGAGTTGAAACCTAAGATTCGATGAAACAATTAAGGAATTTGGTTTCATCATGAATCCCGAGGAGCCATGTGTATATAAGAAGGTAATTAAAAGCGCTGTGACATTCCTCGTACTTTATGTTGATGACATTCTACTCATTGGGAATGATGTAGGAATGCTGCAATCAACTAAAGTATGGTTGTCTAGTAGATTTTCGATGAAGGACATGGGTGAAGCATATTCTTGGCTTGGAATACAGATATATCGGGATAGAT
>KV004063.1:63165-76579 GCA_001598015.1 Dorcoceras hygrometricum | reverse complement strand
ATAGGTAGTATTATGTATGGCATGATCTCGACTAGACCGGATGTCGCATATGCTCTGAGTGTCACGAGCCGTTACCAGGCCAACCCCGGCCAATTGCATTGGAAGGCTGTGAAGGATATTCTTAAGTACTTGCGAAGGACTAAGAATATGTTCATGGTCTATGGGGGTGGTGAACTGAAACTTGAAGGCTACACTGATTCTAGCTTCCAGTGTGACGTGGATGATTCGAAGTCTACCTCTGGATTTGTATTCATGCTCAATGGTGGTGCTGTCTCTTGGAAGAGTTTCAAGAAAGACACCATCGTGGATTCAACCACTGAGGCTGAGTACATCGCAGCATCAGCTGCTGCTAAGGAGGCCGTTTGGATAAGGAATTTCGTCCAAGAGTTGGGTGTCATTCCTAATGGAGTTGGTCCAGTCCCGGTGCACTGCGACAACACGTGTGCCGTTGCGCAAGCAAAGGAGCCTAGGTCTCACCAAAGATCCAAACATATACTGAGGAAATACCACATAATCCGGGATATTGTGGCTAGAGGTGACATAGCAGTTGAGAGAGTCGCCTCTGCGGACAACGTTGCTGATCCACTTACGAAGTCCTTGCCTGGACAGTTGTTTGAAAAACATCGTGAAACGATGGGCTGCGTCTGATGAGTAGTTGGCTTTAGGGCAAGTGGGAGATTGTTAGAGTAGATGCCCAACTAGCCAACTTGTGATGTGTGGGTTTATAGACTCTTGTATGAAACAATCTTTATATATGATATTCGCATTTATTTATATGGCAGTCTTTACTTTCATTGTATTGTATAATGATTAACAATTGCGTTGAGTAAAGATCTAGAGTGCACTATAGTGTATGTTAGATGTGATAGTGGGTATGACGACTATCATGAAACACATCTAATAGTCACTGTGTATTCTGAATTAGTTCCTAGTCGATTGGGCCGTCAAAATGAGGATAAGGCCGCCCGAGCTCGAGACTAGTATCTGCGATGCGAAGTACCATGTTTCATTGGTAGGGAACATTATGATGTTCTGAGCATGCAGATAGATAGTGACCTGGTGATCTATCGAACTATCCTCGTTCGGACTTTCCAAGTGGTTACCATTTGTCGAGTGGATAAGTCCGAGGTCTTGATTGTACTGATTAGTCCTCATGACTCGAAACGTCATTGAGACTCTACATGATAGGCGTCTCACTTTGAATCATTTGCCGACTCACTTGGGGTCATTAGGCGGCGGGATTGGGTGAGACCCCGATGCATATAGGAGTCGATGCATCGTTGTCGAGGATTCACCGCTCGCAGACATGCGTGGATATCCTATGCTATCTGAGGGGATAATAGTGTATAAATCTCTGGCCAGAGTACTAGAAGTGTTTTAGGTAAATGTGTTTACACCTAGTCACTCGCGATGTCACTATTCGATCTCCAAGATGTACGCATAGCTATCGGATCTATAGCGACTCTCGATTTACCAATGGTCGTTGATCTGATCGGGATATATGGATTGAAAGGACCGTACTGTACGCTAACTACGACCAAATGGTTCTTGCAGGCACTATCAGTGATACCTAGGGGATCATGGGGCGATGTTTCTAGACGCTCTTACCATGATCCGATGGACAAGTCCGAAATTGTGATTCCGGAGCCACAATGGTTGTGGGCCCACGGCTAGCTGTATCCCTGAACCATTGAGGGTCACACAAGTACTGGATTCGAGATTCCCGCACGGATACTGATCTCAATGTGTTGAGCATAGGAAGAGGATTTTGGGGAGTGCGACTTCCTAAAAGTCAACAGGGGTCAAATCGTGATTTCCGCTGTTGAGGGGCAAAACGGTCATTTTGCACTGGGGTTCTGAAAAATGGTTTTTCAGATCATAGTATTCAGTTTTGAAAACTGAGTCGATCGGTCCGATCTGATCGGCGATCGGAGTTATAATGAAGTCGCGGTGATAGGGATGAATCGAATGTTCATCCGTTGGACCCGGACCCGTTGGGCCGATCCAATTCTATCACAAGTCTATTTAATTAGACTTAAGGGCTTCAAATCATAAGAACACAATCACAACTTTATTAAACCCTAACCCTAGCTCTAAAAGCCGCCGCCCACCTCTCCTCAAACCTCACGCCGCCGCCGCCGGTGCACGCCGCCGCCTCGCCGGAATTTGTTCCGGCCAACTTGACGAGGAGAATCCATCCGCGCTGATCTCGTCAGGCCTTCTAGTGCAGGCTGATGAAGGAGTCTCGCTTCCGGTCGTGGACCTGATTGACGTAATCTACCACCGCCTACCGTGAAGTTCCGGTTTCCTCGCGAAACTGGTCGGAGCCAGGCACGAGTTGCCAGCAAGGTAATCAACTAAAACACCCTATGAATGGTTCATAGCTTGCATGTTTCATGAATTGTATTGATCGTCTCCCGGCCCATTTTTTGTTCTTCCGCTGCCTCGTCGGGAGGCGTGATCCAAATCCGCCACGGTCCCCAACATGGATTTCGTAGTAGGATTACCCAGGACAGTTCAAGGATTTAATGCAATTTCGGTTATCATAGACAGATTAACTAAGTCTGCTCATTTTCTTCCTGTGAAGAAAACCTACGATTTGAATATGTATGCAGAGTTGTATATCAAAGAGATAGTCAGACTTCATGGGATTCCAAGTTCTATAGTATCAGATAGAGATCCCAGATTTACTTCGAGATTCTGGAAAAGTTTACAGCAAGCCTTAGGAACAAAATTAACTTTCATTACAGCGTTCCATCCTCAAATCGATGGACAATCAGAAAGAGTAATTCAAATACTGGAAGATTTGTTACGAGCTAGTGTTCTCGATTTTTCAGAAAGTTGGGATTCTAAATTACCATTGATTGAGTTTACCTACAACAACAGTTACCAAGCTTCGATAGAAATGGCACCATACGAAGCTTTGTATGGCAGAAAATGTCGATCACCAATTCTCTGGGATGATGTAGGTGAAAGAAATGAGATAGGACCTGATATTATAGAACAGACTTCAGAAGCAATTAAAAGAATACGTGAAAGAATGAAGACTGCTCAAAGTAGGCAGAAAAGTTACGCAGACAATCGTCGTAGAGATCTGAATTTTGAGATAGGATATCACGTGTTCCTAAAGATTTCGCCAATGAAAGGTGTCTTCAGATTTGGAAAGAAAGGAAAGTTAAGTCCCAGATATATTGGACCATTCCAGATCTTAGAACGAGTTGCAACGTTAGTGTATCGTTTAGCGCTACCTCCTCAGATGTCTACTGTTCACAACGTATTTCATGTTTCAGCGCTTAGGAAGTATATCGCGAATCCTTCGCATGTACTTAGATATGAACCTATTCTATTAGAACCAGATTTGACTTACGAAGAAGTTCCACACCAGATTTTGGCACATGAGAATCGTAAGTTAAGAAGCAGAACTATTCCTATGGTTAAAGTGCAATGGACAAATCACTCAGAAAGAGAAGCAACTTGGGAAGTTGAATCTGATATGAAGAGAAGCTACCCAGATCTCTTTAAGTAAGTAATTTCGAGGACGAAATATTTTTAAGGGGGGTAGATTGTAACGACCAGATCTTTATCATAGTCCACAATTAGTAAATTAAGAGATTTGAGGGATTACAATGCTATTTCATTTCAATCCTTGAATTGATCGAGTTTCAGATTTCATGTACATGTCATTTAGCATTCTTTATTTACGTGCTAAATATCAGGTTTCATGATATATTCATGAAGATTTCATGGTTACGAAATGATCAGCCTTCTTTATGTTTTGGGTTGATGTTCAAATGATAGAATGCAATTACAGTAGAGTTCTGGACGACTTCTGCTAGACAATGGAATCCTTGTTTTAATTAAAATTGTTTGGTTTCATTATGCATCTTTTTATTTTAAAACAGAGCACGCTTTAGTGGAATTTGGGCATATTGATTAAACGTGTCTTCATTCAGTATACATTTTAAAACATATAAATAGGATGTTAAGCTGCTTCATGCATCATTATCTTCAAATTAAATCATTTAGAAGCGGTGCTCTCTTGGAAGAAGTCGAGCAAAATCCTTTCAAAGTTTTAAAGGAAATCAGCGGTGCGTAAGAAGTTGCTGAATCTTCTGCTGTTGTTGTGTTAAATATATAAGGCAAGTCAACTCTGTTTCTTGCTCATTCGATGGAAAGCATATATTCAATTCTGTTTTTATGATTATGTATGGTTTCAAAGAAAAGGAAGATGGCTACGGCTGTTCTTCAAGAAAACCAGAAAGTTCATGCTCTGTTTTTACAAAAGTTACGTTTACTGTAATTTTGATCCAATGATGTTTTAGAAAATGATTTAATGATGTTCGTCCATTGAATTCTTGAGTTTTCCAATGATTTCTTCATCGAAGTAGCTCACAAGTAGCTTATTCGATTAATTTCCATAAATTTCGTAAGATATTTTGAATTTCTTCAGACGAGGGAAACCATTGTTCTTCAGGTTCATAAGTTGCAAACTGTTGACAGAAAGTCTTACGTCATGGTGTCTTTTTCTTACGTCATCATGTCTGTTTTCTTTAAATTGCAAACTGTTGACAGAAAGTCTTACGTCATGGTATCTTTTTCTTACGTCATGATGTCTGTTTCCCTAATTCAACGGCATCTGAATTACTCGTTTAGTTGGGTAAGATCTGGTGACGTCATGTATAAGTTGCGTTGACATCTGGTTGACCAACAGAGATCTGTTTTATTTCCTCTTCGTTGAGATACAACTATATGATTCAGATTTCTACTGTTCATGAAAAACAGATTTCATCCTTTACGTCTTCAATACTTCTTCGATTGAGACAGAAAGCATAGATTCGGATTCCTCATTCACTTCCGAATCATTTCAAAGATGTATTCGATTCAATTGACAGATTCAAGTAGTATTTTTATTCAGTTTTCATTTTCGCAAGCTTTACAGAGAAATCCTTTACAGATCCAGAACATCATTAGATAAGAGAAAACCAGTAAACGTATAAAGGAAAGAAAACAGATTTCACGAAAGAAAGAAAGAGCAGAAGGTTTTAAGAAATGTTTTAAGTTATGACAACGAAAGGGTCCCCAGGAAGGATCAGGATTACGGTTGATGAACTGTATACCCCTTCAAAAACCAAGGAAGGATCAGGATTATGGATCGACGGATCTATATACCCCTTCAACAATGAGCCATAGTGATAAGACTGATATCAGGAGTTTGATCAAACGAAATGGACCAAATGTTTAAAGTGTTGTCATAATTTTCAGTAAATGAATGAAGAGCACAAGTGTGATTTTAATCACTGCTCTAAGGAATGTTTAAATAAAATGTTTTCAGAATTGAGTTATGATTTATGCTTTCATTTACCTTTAGATTTCACAGTTATGTTTTACGCCTATTTATTCTTGAGCGTATTCAAAGTTCAGACTCCAGTATGTATCAGTTTTTAAACGATTGTATGATTTTCTTTCGTTATATCCAGACTTTACCTGCTGAGTCTTTGGCTCACTAGTTTTCATTGAGTGCAGGTAATGAATAGTTAGGAGATGGAGGAGAATGAACAGAAAGGAAGGGAGTGTTTATCGTGGACATGTGATTTCAGCGTTTCTTTCTTTTCCAGATCTCATTGTTGTTTTTGGGAATTACAGTATTGTACAGAACCTTTGTAGTTATTTTGTATTACAACAGATTTCAAGTTTAGTTATTTTGTAGAAATCTGTTTCCAAACTTCATAATGAAAGAATGAAACCATTTTTTTCAAGTACCAGATTTCTATTTCCGAGCCTTTTAAATTATGGGATTTTATTCTCGTTTCAATCCAATAGGTTAGTAGCGATCCTTTATTTGGATGTTCGAAATCTTTATGACTTTCTATTGAACCCCAAAACTTCTAAATTCTTTTAAGAAAAGTACGGGTCGTTACATGGCTTCTCTTCTATCCTTATTTTGAAAGGCTTGATGTTTCAATTGACGTTCTTCGTGAATCTCATTCAAATCCTGTTCAGCTCGCAGGGCTTTTGTTTACTGTTGTCTTGTAATCAGTTGGTTCAGTGATCCTAACGTCATGTTTCAAAGTTGACCTCAATCCATCTAAAAAATGACGGAGCTTCTCCTCCGCATCCCTACCTGTCAGAGTAACAAAGTAACATCATCTTTCAAATTCATGGATATAATCTCGCACTGGCATACTCCCCTGCCTCAGAGTTAAAAATTCTTTCTTCAGCTCAGCCCTCACATCGACTGTGAAATATTGGTCGTAGAACACCCATTAAACTCTTCCCAGTTGAGCATAGCCAAATTTACTATCAGTTTGGCCCCTTCCCTCATATCATGGCGTCTCCCCTCAGCATATATACAGCACACCGAGGTCTCTCCTGGTCAGATAAGTGTAAATAGTCGAATATGACTTCCATAGATTTGATCCAGCTGCTACTAGTGGATCGGTTGTACCAGAAAATTCTTGGGGACGTTGTAGTCTAAACCGTTCCTGTGGATCCTCATGACTAACTAGTCATCCAGTTGATTGACCATTCCCTGGGCTACATTGATCAACCAGGCGTTCCAGCAGCAGGGCCATGCTGGCTAAAACACGATTATTACCATCTACTTCACCCTCTTCTTCCATACTGATTCTTCTTCCTCTACCTCTTCCTGAAATTTATTTGTATTTGTAGCCCAAATCCACCACAAGACTATTATGAGAGAATACTATATGCTAGAACATGAAATAAAACTCACAGGTTAACAGAAGCGACTGACGAGAACTGTCTCAGACTGGAAGAAGTGTTTATCTCAAGGAACTTGGCTCTGATACCAATTACAAAACCTCGATCCAAAAATTTTAATTAAATAACTGGGGAGGTGCAAATTGAAAGATGATAAAATGTTCTGGGCTAATTTGCAACTTCATTAACATTTTAGATCCCGTAATATATGAGAACAGACTGTAAATCTTATCAAATTAATACTTAACTGCGGAACTTTATATATAATCAATGATACGAATTCACTCAGATTACATTGAATAAACGAAGAAGTAATCTGAAATGTTCAAAAATTGTATCTTAACTTCTAAACAAAAATACTGAAAACTGAAAACAGCACGGAAGTGAATGTCCACGATAAACACACCCGATCTGATCCAGCTCGGACCATCCAACTCCGATTAATTCTCATCACCTGAACTCAAGAAAACTAGTGAGCCTAGAGACTCAACAAGCAAATCTGGAATAACAAAGGCAGGCAATACAGGCATCACAATATCTTTAACTGCTCGTAAGCTGAAAAAACTTATAAGCTGAGTAACTGAAAGTGTAATCTGATAAACTGAAAAATTGCGAAAGCATAATCTTTACATGCTTGAAACATACATAAAACATTTGCTGGTATTTAAAAGTAAGTAACATAAACTTTTCTTTAAGAAGAGGTTGTGAACAACCCTTTGCTCTGTTCCTATTTTCTATTGAATTATGGTATAGAAGCTCTCGTTAGGTCAAGGTCGCTTGATCAAGATATCATCTGAAATTAGGAGCTGAGGAATAAATCTCATATTTACTATGTGAAGAGGCACAAAGGTTCGTCAACCAACATCCTCACCCTTCCTATGTGAAGGGGCACACTGGTTCGTCAGCCAGCGTCCTCACCCTTCCTATGCTGATCGTTTGTTAACTTAGTCATAAACCACTTTAAACTTTGAAATATACTTCCTTTAAAACTATATTGATATATCACAGGGAAACTTCTGTCATTCCTCCTTCGTCACCTTGCCATATATCATTAAAACATTTTCTCTGCTGAAACTTTCTTTAAACTTATTTTCTGTATAACCTGCTTTAAACTGCTTTTCTTTGATCTGAATAAGATCGTTTCTTATATGGTTTTCTATTTTAAAACTCTCTTGATGTTCGAAGATTATTGAGAGTTCATCGAAGTTCAATCGAAGAAGACAACTTGAATCAGCTCAGGCTATAGAAACAAATAACGAACAACAGATCTCTAATATGATGAACTATCTCTTGAAAAGGATATATGTTGAATCTGTTTTTAACAGATCAGAATCTTAATTTTTATTAACACAAAACCTGATATTATCTCACTAACGGTTTAAGATTGATGTGCAGTCCCAGAGCAGCGTAGAAGATATCCAAGCTGGTTAAGGACAAACCAGATTAGAAAAAGAAGAGCAGATCAGGGACGTAAGTCAAGCTGGATGTTTACGAGATATGGGTTTATGGTGGAAGATGAAGATGAAGATGGAGATGAGAAAGAATCTGTGAGAAGTTTGACGATCTCGAGATGAACCCCGTAGAAGAGGAAGAAATTCAAGAGCAGGGTGCACTCCATCAGTATCCATAGGTCCTAGCTGTTACAGGTTAGAAGAGAGCTGCAAGCTATTGATAAGATGTCAAAACTGGAACAGTGAGGGGATGCCCGAGCTGGTAAAGCAGAAGACATCCAAGCTGAAACAGTGAGGGGACGTCTAAGCTGGTACAGCAAAGGAGAAACAGCTCAACTGGATAACAGCCCAGGTCAGCTAAGAGCGCACCTATAATCTTTTCAGCATAGGGATCTCGATCCAGTGAAAGCTGAATTAGAATAGATGTGATCCAAAGAAGAAGGAATATAATCACTGGTGCAAGATTTGTCCAGTGTAGAGGATCACATGCTGTTAGATACCAAAGGTATTGTATAGGACTGCTCGACAACTAGAGACCAGCTGGGAAGGAAACCAGTTGGGAAATCAGCTCAGAGCTCACAGTGTGTACAAGAGCAGGAAAAAATAGAACAGAGCAGCTGTGAACAAGAGCAGATGAGACGTGCAGCTTAGAGAAGAAGCACAGATCTGTTCAAGAAACAGCTCAGAGACGAGAAGCAACCAGCTGGGAGGACACTAGCTGGTAGACCAGATCAGGAGCTTCACGCTAAATCAGATAAATTAGTTAGTGCAATCTCATAATACTAGAAGAAAAACTAATTTGTCTGATCGAGACACGTGCTCGAAGTTAGAAAAAGCTGAAGAAGCGCAGATATGAAAAGAGCTCAAGTCAAATAAAGTCTGCAATACATTAAATGCTAAAGGACACAAAGTACAAATTTGTCAGAAGCCTTTATAACGGCTACAACTTTGTGTCCAATGGATATAACATATCAGAGGCTTTATATCAAGAGCATAAGCTAGCAGAAGTAGCAAAGGCGAGATAAGAGAAGCTCTGACGAGAAGAATAGAGCAGAAAACAGAGAGTAGTGCTAGTCGCGAGCTCGCACACTCATGTGGCAGCTGATGTGCAAGTGTTAGAGTAGGTGCCCAACTAGCCAACTTGTGGCGTGTGGGTTATTGTTTACTCTATGTAAAACGATCTTTATTTATGAAATTCGTATTCTTTTATGGCATTCTTTACGTTATTTTATAATGTTAACAATTGTGTTGGATAAAGGCCTAGAATGCACCATAGTGTATGTTAGATGTGATAGTGGATATGATGTCTATCATGAAACAAATCTAATAGTCACTGTGTATTCTAAACTCGTTCCTAGTCGATTGGGCCGTCAAAATGAGGATAAGGCCACCCGAGCTTGAGACTAGCATCTGCTATGTGAAGTACCACGTTTCATTGGTAGGGAACATTGTGATGTTCTGAGCATGCAGATGGATAGTGACCTGGTGATCTATCGAACTACCCTCGTTCGGACTTGCCAAGTGGTTACCATTTGTCGAGAGGATTAAGTCCGAGGTCTTGGTTGTACAGATTAGCCCTCATTACTCGAAACGTCATTGAGGCTCTACATGATAGGTGCCTCACTTTGACCCGTTTACCGACTCAGTTGGGGTCATCAGGTGGCGAGGTTGGGTGAGGTCCCGATGCATGTAGGAGTCGATGCTTCGTTGTCGAGGATTCATCGCTCGTCCTTGTGCGTGGATATCATATGCTATCTGAGAAAATAATAGTGTGACAAATCTCTGGCCAGAGTACTAGATGTGTTTTGGGTAAATGGGTTTGCCTAGTAACACATGCGATGTCACTATTTGATCTCCAAGATGTATGCATGGTTATTGGATCTCTAGCGACTCTCGATTTACCAATGATCGTTGATCAGATCAGGATATTTGTGATGAAAGGACCGTACTGTACGCTAACCATGACCGACTGGTTCTTGCAGGCACTATTAGTGATACCTAGGGGATCATGGGGCGATGTTGCTAGACGCTTTACCATGATCCGATGGGTTTAGTCCGAAAATGTGGTTTTGGAGTCACAAATGTTGTGAGCCCACGACTAGCTGTATCCCTGAACCATTGAGGGTCACACAAGTACTGGTTTCTCAAATCTCGTACGGAAATTAAGCTCAATTTGTTGAGTATAGGAGGAGGAAGGATGGAAGTGCGACTTCCTAAAATTAAATAGGGTCAAAATGCAATTTCCCTAAGCTTGGGCTAGTTTGACTATCCTTAAAGCTAACAGGGGCCAAACTGCTATTTTGGATTAGGTGGTCCGAAAAATTATTTTCACATCATAATTCTCAGTTTTGTAAACTGTGTAGATCGGTCCGATCTGATCGTCGATCGTGATTATGATGGAGCCACAGTGATGGACTTGAAACCAATGTTCACCCTGGGCCTGGGCCCGACCCAAGCCCATTAAGCTGGTTCAAGCCCATGGAAAATCTATAAATATAGGCCTTGGGGTATTCATTTGAAACGTACCAAATGCTCTTCAGCATATAATTCTTCCTTCCTCTCCTATCCTCCCCACGCCGTCGTCGCCTCCGTCGTCGGAAATCTTGTTCCGACCGTTCCGGCGAGGAGATTCCGTCCGTGAAATCTTCGTCGACTTTTCTAGTGCAGACCGGCGAGGAATTGGGATTCCAGTCGTGGACCGGATTAGGAGGCCAAAACCGCAACCGTTGAAGTGCAGATTTCCTCCTGAAATTGGTCGGAGCCAGGCGCCTAGACGCCAGCAAGGTATCATTCTAAACATCCTATGTATGTTTATGAATGTTTTTATAGGTGTATTGACCGTTCCCGGGCTCAAAATTTTAAATCTTCTGCTGCGCCTCGGGAGCGGGATCCGGATCCGACGCTGCGCCAACAGTGGTATCAGAGCTTTGGCTCGGATCTGTCAATACACTATATCTGCCATGAATTGCATCAGATCTCGTTTTTTTTTAAAAAAAAAAATATTTCTGGCCGCACGCCGCCGTGCCACCGTTGAACCCCGGTGCGAGCGCCGTCGCGCGCGGCGTGCGCACCCGCCGTGTGAAAATCGAGGCGGGTATCGCGGGATCGTGCGCGTATCCCGCGCGCATGATGCGACGGGTGTTGCGCACCCTTCGCGCACGCCCCCCACGAACGATGCGGCATGCGTTGCGCGCCCGTCGCGCACATTTCTGCGGGCGTTGCGCGCCCGTCGCGCGCCCCGCACGCACATGACGACGTGCGTTTCGCCCACGGGCCGGCACCCATGCGTGCACGTCGCGCACGGTAGTGCGCGCCACCGCAGCCCCACCTGCGCGAAATGGGCGAGCAGGTGGCTGCCCCCACGTGCGCACAGGGGCGCGCGCAGCGTGATCACGGTTGCTGAACGCGTGCGGGCGGCGGCGCACCGCCCGTGCGGCGGTTCCGGGGAGGATATGCGGCGGCGGTTTTTGAATTCTAGGGTTTTTTTGGGCCTGTCCCGGGCGGCCCGAGGGATTTTTGGGCCAATTGATATTGTGCTTTTTGGTCGGACCAAAATTAATTTTTGAAAATTTTTGAGATATTGGACCTAAAATTGTTTTAAGCCCAATTTGATGCAATTAAAATTACAAAAATTCTTGGTTGTAATATTGTTGATATCATTTCAAAGTGGGCCTGGTTTATGGCCTGTTCCACCCCCTTGAAATGTATCCCTATTTGTCATGGCTATTTAAATGTAAATATTAGACTTGGTGGGAGGATAATTTTGAAGATGGTGGAGATGATGATCAAAGATATTGAATACCGAAGACTTGTAAAACTGAAAGATTATGTAATAGGATTGCACCGTTGCGCGCCCGCCGCTCGCATATCGCGGGATCCTGCGCGCATCCCGCGCGCAGGTTGCGGCAGGCGTTGCGCGTGCGTTTCTTGCGCATCGCGCATGCCCCGCGGACGTTGCCCGCGCGCATGTTGCAGCTGGCGTTACACGCCCCGCGTGCACGTTGCGGCTGGCGTTGCACGCCCGTCGCGCACGCCTCGCGCGCACGGGCCTGCGGTCATTGCTCCCTTTGGCCGGCACCTGTGCGCGCACGTCGTGCACGGCGGTGCGCTCACCTGCCGCCCCACCTGCGCGAGCTGTGCGCGTAGGTGGCCGCCCCCCGTGCGCACGCGTGCTGCACGCTTGCGGGCGGCGGCGCACCTCTCGTGCGGCGGTTCCGGGGCGGAGTTGCGACGGCGATTTTTGAATTCTAGGGTTTTTCGGGCCTGTCCTGGGCGGCCCGAGGGGTTTTTGGGTCAATACTTGATATTGGGCTTTATGGTCGGACCAAAATTGATTTTTGAAAATTTTGAGATATTGGACCTAAAATTGTTTTAAGCCCAAAATTGATGAAATTAAAATAACAAAATAAGATTTTATTTATAAAATATTATTTTATATTTAATATATGATTTTGTTGGATAAAATCAAATTTGATTTGATTATTTTATTTATGTCGATTAATTGAGATAATTGAATAGATAATGTTTGGGATGATCGAGAGCCGTGCCCAATGTGTTAGGTGTATGCTAGGTTTTACAATTCTTGGTTGTAATATTGTTGAAATCATTTCAAAGTGGGCCTGGTTAATGGCCCGTTCCCACCCCTTTAAATTGTATCCCTATTTGTCATGGTTATTTAAATGTAAATATTAGACTTAGTGGGAGGATAATTTTGAAGATGGTGGAGATGATGATCAAAGATATTGAAGACCGCATACTTGTAAAACTGGAATCTTATGTAATAGGATTGCATTTTCATACTGCATATCACCTAGGATTGGACCTAGATCCGTGCTTGGCAACCACGGATCGCATAGCTCTCGTTTATCGATCATCCCAATTATATATGTGATATATGTCTATTGAATTCGCAATTGTAAATTTGATTTAAAATTATTGAAACCAAATTTCAAAATTAAAAATCCCTCATTTTAAATTTAATTTAAATTTATATCAAGATTAAAAGTTTATTCGATAAGCTAAGAGAATTTAAATTTTGTTTAAAAGTTCCTACCTTCCATCAACAATGGGTGTACGTCGATGCTACCCGTATACATGGCCCGACTCATATTATTGAGGGTGTTATGTATGCCGGAAAGCTGTACACGTCATTGACACTTGCTGTGAGTTGGGTTGGAACTCCCTTTAACGTTGGCTCATATTATTGGGGACATTAAGGGGACCGTCCATCACAACTCAACATT